>CM035429.1:148443466-148460966 GCA_020310875.1 Ceratopteris richardii | reverse complement strand
CTATAATTCACAAACACATTTGCTCCTTTATCATTGGGGAAAATGATCTCTTTAAGGCGTAGATATTGTAAGATTTCTTTATACCACCATGGTCTACCTGCACTTGCTCAAGGACCCTAGAGGGGTCATGGAATAGAGATCAACGGATTCAAGTCTCTACTACAAGTCCTTAAGGTTATTCTATCGTAATATCTTCAACTTGCAATGTATTAGGTGATTGCTAATGCGGCATAAGTTCATCAAATACCACATCCATTGATTCTCTAAGCTTCTTTGTGATGGGATTGTAACATCTATACCCAGTTTGTTCTCTGTAGTAACCTATAAAGATGCACTTCTCTACCCTAGGATCGATCAAAGGTTCCCTCATGTATTGATGTACATGGATATAGCATACAAATCCAAAAATGCTAGGGTAGGAAAATTCACACTTTCATTGGTAATAAACCTCATCTAGAGCAGCATCATGAATTGCTTATGTGGTCATCCTATTCATCAAGTAAGAAGTTGTATTTGCTGCATCAGCCCAATATGTAAGTGGAACATTCATTTCATTTAACATGCTTCTATCTACCTCTACAATCTCTCTATTTTTTCTTTCCCAAATACCATTCCGTCTTAGGGGTATATGTGCATGTACATTGCCTCTTTATCCCTTCATCTTGCAAGAACTTGGTAGAATCATTGGAGAACTACTCTCTACCATCTATTCTTAGATTTTACATACAACCAAACCTCTCTAAAGTAATAATCAATAAAGGTTACAAAGTACCCCTTACTTGCATGTGATGGCTCTCTTGAAGGTCCCCATACATTTGTGTGGACAAAACCCTATACCTTAGGAGCCATATAGATCGATGGCTTGAATGGCCTCCTAATCCACTTCCCAAATTGACATGCTTCACAAACCTCATGCAAGTTAGGTGTGGTGAAGCTCGGAAGTCCTCTAAAAGCTTCATCCTTCTACATATTATTGAGCTTCTCAACATTACGATTACCAATTCGTTTGTGTGATCGATCAAGAGCTACAATTTTAGATGACCCATAGGCAAGGAACATATACTTACTAGAATCTTTCCTCACTCTAAGTGAGAAAATCCTCCGTTGTCTTTCACCTTTGGCAATGAGTGGCATAAACAGATAATAGATAGAATCAAGGTTTATATTCTTCATCCATTCATATCACTTCAACCCTACTAGGCTATTGAATATGCAATACGTCGATGGATTCCTTATACGATTAGCCACATGGCTATTTAGACATGGTAACATAGATCTGAAAATACAAGAGATCATTAGGTTAGAAATTATTTGGATGACCTTCATCTAATGAGAAGCATGCTTATATCATAGTTTTGTTTTAGCCAAAAAAAAAAAAACCATTACTAGGCCATCACTTCTAATGCTCTTACATAAGGTTCATCATTTTTAATCCACCTATTCTAAGTTGCACATTGTATTGTATACTTTGTCTTGCTACATTTGGAATTAGGCTAGATTCACAAAAACTTTCTATGATCCTAAGTTGGTGGATTCCTCAAAATAACCATCTATTATGATAATTCTTAGAATTATTTGGATTCTGTAACAAATTCATTGCCATCTTTTTACACATCACTAGAACATTGAAAAATGTTTTATACAACAAGATTTTGATGCACTGAAACAAGGAGTCTTAGGTGCTCTAGTTTTGTTTGTGGTAGATCTTGAAAAATCTATTGAACTACAAATTGATACTAGTGCCATTGTAGTTGGCGTACTTTGAATCTTGGCTGGCAAACCAATTTCTTTTGAGAGTAAAAAGCTTTTTCTACCTTAAAGAAACTAGTTTTTCCATGAAAAAGAATTGTATGCAATACTTCATGTTTTGAAAAGTTGGAGACACTATTTGTACAAAGAAACTTCTACAATTTTCATGTATCATCACACATTAAAGTATTTTTATGAGCCCAATTTATGAGACAAAGAGAGAGGCTAGATGAGCTGAGTTGATGCAATGATTTCATATGGAAATATATATAGAAGAGGAAAGAGAAATACAATCCTAGATGCATTATCCCATATTTTACATTAGATCAGGTTCTCAATTCTATAGATAGATTTGATTTAAGATATTAAAGACTCACAAGCCAATGATGATTAGTATCAATATATAATAACCTAGTTTCTAAATAAGAGTGAGAATAAAGGAAATGATTTTTGAGAAATAGATATTTACATAAGGGAGGTCATCTTGGTCTTGAGGAAAAGGTGGAGTCGAATGGATGCATCTTTTGGTGGCCAAAAGTTATCAAAGATTTGCAATGCTTTAAATGTCAACTAAGAATAGCACTTAGGATACGTCCTCCAAGTTTGCTAGAGCCATTGGAAATATGATAGATATTGGGACAGTATTTGCATGGACTTCACAATGTGTTTACCTAAATCATCATGTCAAAAGAATGCTATTTCTGTGGTGTCGATCCCTTAAGTAAAATGGCACACGTTATTCCTACTAAGGAATCACCTGAATCACTCCAAGTTGGGAAAATGTTTATGCACAACATTTTTAGACTAGGTTATTTACCTAAATCTTTCATTTTAGATAGGGATCCCAAATTCATAAGGAAATTATGGAAACTCGTGAACAAAATTCAAATTCACCTCAAGATGAGGAGACCAAATGAGATCATTAGATATTGGAACATATACGATAGCCATATGTTTCAAAAACACAAATTGGATCCAATAGTTTGATTCCTTTAGTTGCGTTTTTGTATAATATTTGGAAGCACAAGATGACTAAGATGAAACCTTTTAAGGTGAATTAGAGTTCTATTCTCCCATAGGATTATTGAGGAGATCTTCTAGTGTGTGTTTGCACAGAGACTTGCGCCCCACTACAACACAAAGAGATGAGAGAGAGAGAGAGTGCTACGTCGCCATGCACAAAGAAACACGAACAACATGCAAGAACAAGATTCAAACATCTAACTAACTAACAAAAAAACAAGAAGATGAACGTCAAATGCCATGAGTTTGGCGACGCAAGAAGAGAGATCTTTCATTACAACGAAGCCATATTTATACAAAAAAGTGGCCTTTAAGGCTCTTCACACTCAACCTTCTCTCAACCCTCCAAATGAACTTTAGTACAATCAATAAATGAAGATGTGCCCTTGACACTAGCACACACAGTGGATTTGAACTACCACATCCCTTGATAAGGGATAACCCCCTCAACTAGATGAAAATTACATGGAAACCATTTATAGGATGGGACCCTTTATACAACATGTCATACAACCAAAGGGACACACCTAATCTCGAAGAGTGTTTTAATCCATGAGCCTCCACATCACTCATGCCCGAGGACACCGGTTCCATCACACTCACCAAGATCAAATACATCAAGTCAGGCTCTCACATCAAGGCCAACACATATCCAAACAAAGTCTAAAAATAAGTACCCAACCCATAGATAGTCGCCATGTACATTTTCATAATGCTAAAGTGGTAGCACCGTTCTTGGAATAGAATAGTCCAACTCCATGTACATAACCAATGTAGTAGCAATAGGTCAATCCAATTTTAAATATGCTCAAAAAATTATACTCTACCTTTATGAACAACACTTGCAAACCAAAGTGCATGGTTAGACCATGGTATGGAATGCAAGTAAGGATCATAACATATCCAATACCAAGAGCAATGTAAGAGGCAAAGTGAAGTGCCTGGAACTTAATCCAAGGTTCAGGAATACCACTCACACGACCCATGATCTTGCCCTCCTACATGCATACATCAAGTGCAAGGGTGGACCAATCACATCATATCATCCAATCTCTATGCATTACAAAGCTTATGTTTATGAAAATCATGAGTGTAAAACTCCAAGGATGTAAACGTTGATTCATCGCAAGATCCAAACTTCATTTATATTTAGAGTTCACATTGTCCATAGAGAAGATAACCAATGGATCAAGCGATTAGAAAGACCCACATGGAGTATAAGAACCCATATAGTGCAAACATAAAGGCTTTTATGCGTTAAGTATCATAAAATAAATGAAGCGTTCATCTTTGAGCATTATGATATCATATCAAAATAACAAGAGCACAACATGCTCATACTGAAGAGACAAAATGCAATTGATTCCATAGTAAACTCATGAGCGTAGGCTGGAGAACAGTCCGTTAGGAAAGAAAATATGATTGCAAGTTAATTGAACATGGACGCTTTCCATAACACTGATTCGGCAAATACAATTAGTAAGAAAAACAACAGCCAGAACTTGTGCAAGAAGCCCGGAGTACGACTACATCACCACATCAAAATATCAAAAAATGATGAGACACAGGCACAACAGCCTTCCGATAGGATAATCATAATGTGCGTGGTGTTCTGACAAAAAGTTTAGCTATAGACACTAGTTCTAGTGAAAACTGAGCGAAGCAAAGCCAATGGCTCATACCCTCTAGAAAGAAATATGATCCAGCATGTCATATATATTTAAAAATAGTATTGCATATGCAATCTCAGCGCCATAAGAATGGATTCCTAGTGATAGAAAATATTGCAAAAGTCCATCAGAAAACAAGCGAGAGCAATCATATGAAACATGGGAACAATGACGATAAGCATCAAGAAAATATCGTAGTCTCACAAAGATTGGGCAATAGGAGGTTGCAAATGATTGAACCAAGAGCATAGCAGGACCAATAGATGCAGCAACAATAATGAATCTAGATAGGCCACAAATTCCACAAAAGGTATTCGTAAGAGTAGAAAAGGAAGGCGTAAATTATCCTGGCATTGTACTTAGGTAGACATAGGCATGGAGAATCTGCCCATCTAAGGTACCTCAT
This sequence comes from Ceratopteris richardii, assembly GCA_020310875.1. NCBI lineage: Eukaryota > Viridiplantae > Streptophyta > Polypodiopsida > Polypodiales > Pteridaceae > Ceratopteris > Ceratopteris richardii. The sequence continues at coordinate 148,456,118 of CM035429.1, read as the reverse complement.
CCTGTAGTCACAAGAAATATATAAATCACAACATTAGAGAAATGTAATCACGCATAAATAGACATCCCTATTTGATGGAGGAAGGGCTAGAACAATGTGATGACTCAATATAAAGCACAAGCAAACTATTTACTCATGTCTAATGATAACATGATTAAACTACAAATGTTAAGAACATATTGTCAACAACGTGCAGTGACAAGTGCATAATAGCACAAAACACACGAGAAAGAATAGCAGCATAGTAATGATGCATGTGGCAGCCCATTCTTACAAAGCATCAGCCAATCAACGCAAAAAACTGCATGACAAGAACAACACACGATCAGAAGAAGGTGCAGTAAAACACGCACTCTCATGGATGGCAGAAACCCCAAAAGAACATGCCATCCGTATATCAACTGCCCCCCCCCCCCAAATGCGGTGTCGGAGAGATTCTCTCTCCTTGTTAGTTCCGAAGAGAGAACAAAAATGCTATGCTTCAAAGTTTTTAACTCTCTTGATTTTCATGGCTTGATTTAATATTATTATTCTACGTTTCGTTTTTGTGATGATACTAGTTGAAGAGGCTTGAAGATCCCTTGAAAATGTACCTACAAAAAAAAACAAAAATTAGCGATGAAATGAAATAAAAAAATGTGTGTGTGTTCATTGAATGTGTGAATACTATTTATTTTATATATGTGTATGCACATTTTATTAATGTTTGTTGTCTTATTTTTTATGCACGTCAACCTAAATTTTTGAATGAGGAACTCTTATATTGTAAAGTAAAAGAATTAAAACAATAAAAAAATAATAATCAAAATAAAAAGTGAATCAAAATAAAATTAAAAGAAATCAATAAGAAACGTATGCCTCCGTGTATCAAAAAGTGAATCAAAACAAATTAGAAGAAATGAATAAGAAACGTGGGCATGTCAAAGTGAACGTGTGTGATATGTAGTAGTTAACTAATGATTTCATGGAATAAAGTAGTTGTACATGGCAATGTTTATGTCTACAGCATGACAGTTTCGTTCAGTGGAATATGGGAGACAACTCTTCTTAACTAAAGTTCTGCATGTCATGCGAAAGGAGGCAGCTTCTATTTTTCCGACATGGAAAAGAGGTTGTGGACATGATTCTAAGGAGGGATCATCAACTTCAAAAAAGGAGGGATCATCAACTGCGGCGCCAAAAGGGGGCTCTCTCAGGTTTTCTTTGGACTGAGACATACGCAGAGAGACGGAGAGAGTTTACACAACACGACTTTGGGGGCAAAAATCAATCATAAGGGGGATTGGAGTTCTGCTCGAGGGGGGGGTGGAGGATCGGAGAGGGAAAAGTGTTTTCAGGGGTACATAGCTGTGGTCTCTGGGTGCTCCTTGTTTCCTTGGTCATCTGAGCGTCACCACATTCCGAAGTGAAAAGTCGATTGAACCTTCAACGTTGTTTCCTCTGTCGTCTGACATAATGTATGAAAGAAAGGGGAGTTTTTCCTCTCAAGGAAAAGGAGAAAATTGAGGTGCACACACGGAAAAAAGGAGGATTGAACGCTGAGCAGTTAACTGGCACAAAATAGTTGTGAAAAGGAATTAAAGACGACACTCTTATATATATGAAGGATACTCTTTAAGCTACACTACTCAATCTGGCCTTTAACGGTGCAATAGTAACCAAAAGCTTTGAGAATTTTCTATGCTCACAACCTTGCGCTTGACAACCTTTCAGTTGCAGTTCTACAGATCTAGAAAGAGGAAGTGCTCTGCGAAATTGACACTCTACTGAGCGCATAGCTTGCGCGCTCTATTTCATGAAGGCCATGACAAACTAGGCACAGGTTGAAAGGTGATTGGATGATGAAGAATTCACATGGACATTGTCACTCAAGATTTGACGCTGGTGGAGGGTAAGGATTCTTTATGTGTTTGTTGATTGAATGATTGTTGTTCCATAGTTCTAGATGACAACTAATGCGACAACTTTCTGAAGATTAACTAGTAAGAGCGCATATTCTGAAGTGTTCTAATTTGACAGCTAAGCCTAGAGATGATAGCTTTTCTGACTATGCTCTGAAGAACTACTATTGCTGACTGTGCATTACTTTTGCACTGACGGTTATGCGCTGAGTGTTGATGAAAATTTTGTAAGCTGAAGGCAGAAAGCATAGATTACGTCTTGAAGTTGATATCATGAGTTAATTGAATGTGATCTGTTGCAAACATAATAGATTTCAAATGAATTCACGCATTCGTTCTGAGTTCTGATTCCACTGTGTGCGAATCCATTTGATTACATTCTTAAACTTGAATGTCTAATTTTGATGACATGTGAATGATTGCTTATCAGTGCACTACAATCTCTTGTTATAGTATCAAATGTACGCTTGTAAATGTATAAATCACCTTAATTGGTTGTTTCTTATTTTACGCTCCAATTATATGAACAAATTCATGTTGTGTATTAGCATTGATAGCCATTAATATTGCAGTAGAGTCAAGTATTTCAACTTTTGTTTATAGAAAGTGAGCTCAGATCGAGAACAAAATCGCAAAAAATAAAAACGCACTCACAAAAAGGGAGGAGAGAAACTCATTCCACTTGAGACTGCAGATGATGTGCACGCGGATAGTAATTGAGAAGGAAGAGGTAAGAGTTAAACAAACATTTGCATTTAGGTGAAAGCGAGTGGTTTTTGTTTTTCTTATGCCCATGCAAATTTTCTATAGTATATGAAATAGATATATAATTTTCAACTCAATGTGCTAACTCAGGTTCAATATCGGCAATATTTACGCTACTCTTGATTCGTAATATTCATGCTTTCTGGATGCAAAACAAGAATTTGTTACGTATGAAGCATCAGAAATTCTAATCGAAATAAATTAACAAAGTTTATGTATTTAGTTAAAAACTTCATATTACAGATGAGCAATCGTTTCTTTCTCTTCGTTTTTTTTCTCTTTTTTCTTGATCTTCAAACTTTGTATAAGTGATTTTTGTGATGCATGTGAATTTGAGAACCAATGATATAGCTTTAATGTTGTTATTACTAACGTATTCTCATGTTCAAAACGCTCCTCACAGGTTGGAAAGAGTTTTGCTTTCCGTAGAATTCAAAAATACTGAAACTATTGTATATCTATTTTTTGTACGAATTGAAACTTTATGAGAGTTCAATAGTTTATATGGTATAATGCCAATAGTAAAAACCGATTCCTATGCTTGAAGTATGAATGAATATCACCTGAATATATATAATATATACTTTGACGATGTTTTTTATTAGAAAATCATTAAAACTTGAGTTGTGACTCATCAAATTACCTTAAAGTTAAAGATCTTGTTGGTTATAAATGTGCATGTATGTTATCTCTGTTCCATGAGAAGTTGAAATGTAATCACTTCATTAAGAAAAAGATTTTCGTACATTGTGACTTGTATTCCCGAAGGTCATGTGAGTTTACTAAGGTTTTGCAAATTCAACTAATCAAATTTCTTGAGTTTCTATATTCACCTGAGCTTGCTCCAAGCACCCCGCATGCGCCATTAGTGAGACGGTTGATTTGATCCACTAGCCGTTATAATTCGCTCCCATAATTTTAACTCGACGTGAACAATGACACAAGAGAACAGGTATAAACTTATTTCCTTTTCTTGCATATGCAATAGTTTGGTTTAGGTTACGTGGTTGCAGCAGCTTGAGGTGGTCATCTTGCAGAGGCAGAATTCACAAACCTTGTAATTCCCTGGGTGTTGAGGGTTGGGCTTATGCTCTGAACACCTCCACAGGAATAGGCAAGTAGTTGAACCTCATCTCTTCACCCTTACCATCAAGTACTTGAAGAATTATGTTTGCACACACAACACTTAGTTCTTTGTATTAGGCATTTTCTTATTCAACAAATGTATACTTGAAAATATCACATGCACTCTAGCTTCTACATCAATTGTCAGGTATATTCTCTAAACTTGCATCTGTTTGTTACGATCTAAGTAGAACTTTACGAGAACTTAAAATATTAGGAATTGTTAGATTAATATAATTTTAGTTTGAAATTTTGAAAAGAATTTTTATTTGAAAGTTAGAATATTTTTTTCATTAAAATATTAGGAATTGTTTGATTAGAACAACTTTAGTTTGAAAATTCAAAAAGAGTTTTTATTTGAAAGTTAGAATCTATTTTTCATTAAAATATTAAGGATTGTTAGATTAGCATGATTTTAGTTTGAAAATTCAAAAAGAATTTTCATTTGGAAGTTAGTATCTATTTTTCAAGAATTGTTTTAAAGATTTTCAATGAAATCCTCATACTCATATGAACACACATTATCTTACAACTCATCCAAATGCATGTAGCATGAATGTATTGATTGTCCTTTAGATATGCCAAATAGGACTCCTCTTGATATGGATGCCACTGCCTTCATAAACTCCAAGTAGTACCTGTGTGCATAAAGAGAATATGTACGTGAATTCTTAACATAAGATGCAAATCTTATGTTAACCTCAATCCAATGTCTTTGAAGTACACCAAAATCTTCATGTAGAAGACAATCTTCAAATACATTATGTAGATGGCTGTTCCACACAACCAAGCTGCTGATAGGTAAGTCTTCTCCATAAGCAAGAGTGTGAGCAAACTCTTCTCCAAGAAGAACTGCATAGCTGCTCCTCAACATGCTCCTATAGTGCACCATGGATGGCCCATGTGTGCTAGAGCACCATCTCTACTGAGGGACCAAAGCTGGCATTGCAATTGGTATAGGATTTTCTCCCAAATCTTATCTTTGATGATTGCATGTCATATACCATTAGGAAGCTCTCATCAACCTTAACAAGATAGGCTCATAAAAGTTTTACCCATTTTTGTGCCAAAAATGACAAAGTATCAAAATAAGGGTTTCTGCTCTAAATGGATTTTGGACTCATGTGATATTATTTTCCAACATCTTCTTCATTTGGTTGAGCTTGTTGCAAAGATGATTATTTCTTGCTTTGGTACTAGTAGAAAAGAAAGTCTCTAGGGCATCCCAAATCTCTCAAGATGTCTTGCATCCTCTAATATGTGGTAGTAGAAAGTCAGAGATAGAGTGTAGTATATACAACCTTGCTTGAGCATCCCTTGTGCACCAAAGTGTGAGCTTATCTGTCTCCTCTTGTGTAGGTCCTCCTTTCGATCTTGGAATAGGCATAGCTTCATCACCTGCTACAATTCCAAAGAGATTTCTATCTTGCAAATAGGCCTTCATTCTAATTTTCCAAGCCGCATAGTTGTGTCAATCAAGATTCTCAATGATTGAGGAAAATCCATCATTCATCTTGATCTAGCTCTAGTACCACTAAAAGAACTTAGAGAAGCTTGTAGGAGGTAAAAACGTGAGTTGCTCAATGATGAAGTTTGGTTCAACCAATCGGCACAAGACTAGAGTTTTCTTTGGATGAGACAATGAACTTCAAATGCTCATAGCAACCAGCATCATTACAATTAGAAAATTTTTTGGAAGAGTGATACACATAGGGCTGCATGTATAGAATGCACAAGTGTACATGTAATAAGAAAAATAAGATTTTGGAATGAACCAGACACTCAATAATGGTACCTCTTATTTTTCAGGAATACATAGAGATTGACCTTGAGAGAAAAAAACTATGATTTCCCCCAATCTACTAAAACACATAGGCATAAATGAGATACTAATTCCTTTGCAATCACTCCTCTCTCATCCAATTTGGAGCTGTGTAGAGAGAGCAGCAACCTCTACAAGCTTACTGTTGTTGAAGAAGATCATGCAAAAAGATGTAGGAGCAAGATAATGATGACCACAAGTGTATGTGCAGTGCTCCCATGTAATGTACAAGTGATTTGAAGTCCTACCATAGAATTTTCAAGTGAAAAGTGTCCCATGACTTCTAAAAATGGAGTTAGAGTTCAAATGAAGGCGGTAAAGATACTTGGTGGGAATCAATTCACTTTCAGATAATTTAGGAAAACTGAAGATCTAGTTTGATCTACTTTTAGATGATTGATTGCCTGATTGATTGCACCTCAAACACCAAAAAATAATGGAAATTGGGCACTCTTTTTATCCTTTTACATGTGTAAAGCTCTAGACTTTTACAATGGTAAAAGATCCATGAAAAATTCTATTAAGAAAATACGATAAATGAGCAAAATTATAAGAACTCTCCAAGGGATATAGTCTCAATATAATCCAAGCAATAAATTTTGAGGTAGAGCAAATCCACTTCAAGCATATTTTAATCTTCATGCTCCAAGAGCTCCCCCTCAAGCTAAAGTATGGTTGAGTCTTCATTCTCTAATACATTGAATACTTGTCATAGCATTAAGTCTACAAAGCTTTATTTCATCAACTAACTTTGTCATCATATTTGTTACTTCCTTTTAAGATAAAACAAAAGAAATGTCAATCTTGTTTTCCATGAGCTTCTCCGTGATGAAGTGGTAATGAAACTCTATGTGTTTGGTTCTTGCATGGAAAATAGGATTTGCTGCTCATGCATGTAACTTACATTATCTCCAAATATGTGTGGTTTGGAACTCACAAGTCCCAAATTTGTATACAATACTTTTAAACATATTGTCTCTTGAGTTGCTATGTTCAAACCTTTGTACTCTGCTTGAGTTGAGAATAAATCAATTGTAGGTTGTTTCTCGCAACTCCATGATACTAGTGTTGAAATCTCCTACCTTAAAAATAAAAAGCCTACCATGCTTCTCACCTCTGGCTATCTTCTTGAAGCCTTGACATGGATGTTCAAAAAAAGCTCCATGTTGGGTGAACCTAACTTGCAAGTCTTTTTCAACTAGTTTGCCTACAGTTATTAGATTTTAAGTGATAGTGGGTACGTAGAGAATCTTAGTCAGAATGTTTGCTACCATTAGAATCTTTGACATTACAAATCTTCTCCACATTGTGGTTTGTCTCATCCCTTCTTTGAACATCATGTTTGTGCTTTGGACTTTCCAAATCAGATAGAAGAGAAAATTTTCCACCAACATGATTTCAACATCCGGAATCTATGTAGAACAAATGGTCATCTTCTTTACCTTCTTTGTGGCTTAGATTCATTACAAGAAATTAGCCTTCATTTGGTTGATCTTGTGAATAATTATTGAAGTCCCTTCTATTATAGTCACTATTGTTATTGTTGAATTTTTGTCCGCCTCTAACTCTATTGGTGTGATATCTACCTCTTCTACTTCCTTTCACGGTTTTCCCATTGAACTAGCAATTCTACGTGGTGTGGTTGGTTTTAATGCAAATGGCACAAGGTTGAACATTTTGACTTTTGGCTTTTTCATGCTTTGGTCCTTTCTTCTTCTTTTTCTGCTTGCTCTTGTTTGCCAAGTTGGCTTGAGAATGCTCCTCTTCATCCTCTTGCTTCTTTTTTCTTTTTAACTTCTTATCCTTCTTATGTGCATATAGAGCACTAATTAAATTACCATGATAGGAGTTACCTTCCTTTATGCTATTTTTGTCCTCTTGATTGAAGATTTGTCCAAGAAAGATGTTGACATTTGGAGTTTGCACATATGTGATGAGACCATAAGCCATGTTGTAGGATTTCCGTTTCTTATCACTCTCAATCCCATTGAGAACTCTCCTCATTGTAGCCTCTTCTTCAATTAGATCTACAATGGATGCTAACTGATCCACAACCTCCTTGACCTTGGTAACAATATTTGTGATGGTTTGTTTAGGCGTCTTCTTCATCTAGTTGAACTCATTACAAATATGATTCTTTCTTGCTTCTCAAGTCTTTTGAGATGTCTTGCATCCTCTAATATGTAGTAACAGAAAGTCAGAGATAGAGTGTAATATGTATGACCTTCCTTGAGCATACCTTGCACACAAAAGTGTGAGGTTATCTATCTCTTCTTGTGTAGGTTCTCATTTTGATCTTGGAATAGGCATAGCTTCATCACGTACTACAATTCCATAAATATTTCTAGCTTGCAAATAGGCGTTTATTATGATTTTCCAAGCCATAGAGTTTTCTCAATCAGGCTTCTCAATCATTGAGTGAAATCTATCACCCATCTTGATCTAGCTCTAGTACCACTGAAAGAGCTTAGAGAAGCTTGTAGGAGGTTAAAAAAAGTGAGTTGTGAAGCGATGAAGTTTGATCTAGCCAATCGGCACAAGAATAACCCTTCAGCTTATGGAGAGTAAAATAGACCTTATAGCCATGTGAAATTAGAAATGAAATGCACTATGTAATTTGGAGGATCAAGAGAAAGAGTCTATACAAAACATATAGGTTTGCACATCGACTAGCTCCAAAAACTTACTATCTTTGGATGAGATAGTGAACTTCGAATGCTCATAGGGGCTACCATGATTCGAATTAGAAAAAATCCTTTCAGTGTAGTGATACACATAGGGTTGCATTTATGGAATGCATAAGAGTACAATAAATAAGCAAAATATGATTTTGGAATGAACGTGTAGAGATTGACCTTGAGAGAGAAAAACTCTAATTTCTCCCACTCTACTAAAGCACATGCTTTGAAATTTACGAGCATAAATGAGATGCTAATACCTTTCCAATGAGTCCTCTAACATCCAATTTCCAGCTTTGTAGAGGCAGCAGTAGCCTCTGCAAGCTTACTGTTGTTGATGAAGATGATGGAGAAAAATGTGGGAGCAAGACAACAATGGCCACAAGTGTATGTATATTGTTTCCATGTAATGTACAAGTGACTTGAAGTCCTTACATAGACTTGTCAAGTGCCCCACGACTTCTAAAAATGCAGCTAGAGTTCAAATGAAGGCGGTAATTTTCTTGGAGAAAATCAACTCACTTTCCTATATCTAAGAAATGTGAAGATCTAGTTTAATCTACTTTTAGGTGCTTGATTGATTGATTTATTGCAACTCAACCATCACAGATTCATTGAAATTGGGCTCTATTTTTATCCTTTTACAGGTGTAAAGATCTAGGCTTTTACAATGGTAAAAGATCCATGAAACTTCTTTTCAAAAAATACAATAAATGCGCAATAGTAAAAGAACTCCCCAAGGGATATTCTTTCGATGCAATCCAAGCGATAACTTTTTATATAGATCAAATCCAGCTCAATCATAGTGTAAGCTTGATGTTCCGACAAATATATCATCACACAATGTCTGGTGAGGATAGCAGAGATCCCTGGATTAAAGATTGTCATCCAACAATGTAACCAAGGTATGAATACAAACTAAGTGGATCATGAGTCTCAAAGGCAAAAAGTGCTTTTCCTCTCTCAAGCTAATCGCTTCATGATTTCCTATCCTCTTTGAGTCCCTATCATGTTCACATTGTGTTTGCCTAAAAGAAACCCATATGTGCCATATTAGGAGCAGTTGACTTGAACCATCAACCTCACTTTTTCGTGCATGTGTGCAATATTAAAGTTAAGGTCTTTTTATTGGCACCCTGCATGCAACCCGAAGCATGCAATGTCCCAATGACAAGTGTGAACCTGATGTGAAACAGTTAGGGGATTTATAAGCTGTTTTTTGACTCTGAATTTAGATTAGAGTAAGATGGGTGATGAAACCTTAGGAAGAGGGACACGAGGTGACTTTCACACACAAACCATTAATGCCTTGTTAGAACTTATGTCCATGATCCAAAACACCATGGTAAATAAAGATCGCTTAGTACAAGAATCAAAAGAAATTGCTAAAGAACGTGGAATTTTTAATGGTCAAAATGTATCAATGTTTTTACGTGCTTATGAGCTTAAAATGGATTTCTATGGAGTACTAGTGACTTTGAAGTTATTTGAATTTGTGAGAGTAGTTACATCAAGAATTAAACCTAGAATTATTACACTTCAAGAGCAAGGAAAAACTTGGGATGAGCTTAAAAAGTTCTTGAACGAGGATTATTTTCTAGAAGACTTGACTACACCCACACATCCATCATTTAAAGAATGTGTAGCTTTCCCTAAGAAGGGAGTTTTACTAACATATTTGTTATGTGAATTTGAAGAAATTTTTAGTCAGTTATATGAGTCATATCAAAATGCATTTGCTCTCAACAAAGTTGAGCTTTTTCTTTAGAGTGCTCATCTAGCATTGGCCTTAGAGCCGGTTAATTTTCTTGAGGATTAGACTGAAACAATAGCATTGATTAATAAATGGCACAAGGTACTAGAAGCTTTTTTAATGCTTATGAAATATGAATAATGGGAATCTCCAATTTCTCAAGAAACAATTGAGGAATTCAAGAAACCCCAAGAGGTTAAAATAACTTAAATTCCATATTAGTGAAATCTAATGTGATCAAGCAGAAACCAAAATCTAAAAGAGATTTTATTAATAGATGATATGTTGGAGCATGCTAACAAGGTTTGCGAATCTTTCCATGGCTTGTGCAATGGATTGATGGAAGAAATTCCTCTACTAAGAAAGGGAAGCTAATACCTACCAATTTCAATAAAGGAGGAATGAGAATATATTTGAATCTTCTTCTAGCCAAATGTTCTATGATTCATCTAGCTTCTTATTTAAAATTGCTAAAGATCAAGATGATGAATTCTAAATTTTATAGGATAATGCTTTGACTTCTGTAAAGAAGGTAAAATTATTTGTAGAATCATTGCCTAAGGTTGGGCATGCAATTCGATCACAAAGAAATTGGGATTTCCCTATTGATACATTTATTGTATATGCATATGAGGCTAATGTTGAAGAAAACTAAAAATGACAAGACAGGAATCCATGCGCAAATAAGTGAGTAAAAGACAAAGTGAAAAAGAGGTTAGAATTCAGGAGCCGAGTGATGTAGGAAGTAGTAAGGAAGAAAGGAAAGAACCCAAAAAAGATCTTACTTACAATCTAGGAGATTTACTAGAAATTTATAAATGTGAGTTTCTTAATGAAATACTTGATACCCTTAAGGAAAAGAGACAATACTTTGAAGAAACAATAATAGATGAAATAGTTCCAATGGTCCAAAACATTCAAAGATAAGTAAAGTGCAATGAATTTAGAAGATTACCTAAAGTACTTCCCAATGATAAGCAAGATTGGAATGTACCAGAAAGTTAATCTTCAAATAATCTTTGGGCTAGAGAGACAACAGAAACTATCGTGAAACTTGGTGGAAAACCAACACCTTACGTTCTTGTTATTGACTCTGGATTCGAAATAAATGTGATTTATAAAAATCTCTCTGATCAGGAGAAGTGGCCCATTGATCAAGAGCATGGATGGAGAATGAAATTTGTCAATAACCTAAGTTGAGATTTACATGGAGCACGTGCTCATTTGCAATTTTCCATAGGTTTATTGCAAAAGACTTTGCTGATCATGTGACTTATTCCATGGGAAATCTCTACTCTAGATAAAACCAATTTCAATGGAAATTAGGAATTATAGATAATATGACCATGAAGAACCCATTGGGATTAGTGCATATGTGTACTCTACTAGAAGGAGCTACCAACTCTATGGCACACATGATGAATGCAATGCATAATGTGTTGCATGATTTTATTCCACGACTAAATCTGCCATTCCTTGATGATGTGCAAATAAAAGGGTATGAATTGTGTATGAAACATGAGCAACTTGATGATGAAGGATGCAAAAAAATTGTGAGAGATCCCATATTAAATTGCGAGAAGATTCTAGAATGATTTGAAGAAGTTCATTTCACCCTTTCTCGTGAAAAATCAGTATTTGTTGTTACTGAGGTATTAATAGTTCATCACATGTGTGGTCATTATGGACACAAACCATATCCTACAAAGATAGATGCAATTTATCAATTATCTGATGTATGCCACAATGTGAGTGAAGTTAGATGCTTTCTTGGAGCATGTGTATTTTATCATACTTTGATTGCACATTTTTCTTATTTGGGAAATCATCTCTATCAACCTTTGAGAAAAAGGAACAACCTCCTTTGGATTGAAAAACATACCAAAGCTATGAAATCATTGAAAAACATTCTTACTCGGCTCCTATTTAAAAAAGGTAGATTTAACTAGCAGAAAGCCTATAATTTTAATAGTTGATATGAGTCCACTTGGTATATGATGGGCAATAGGGAAAGATGATGAAAAGGGAATAGATATGCACTAAGATTAGGAGCAAAAATTTTACATGAGAGACAAAGGAATTATCCACAAATAAAGAGACAATTACATGAAAATGAACAAGTGGGAGCCATGAAAGAGATTTTCTAGATCTTGCACTAAGCGCATTTGAATTTCACTATTTTATTTTGAGTATATAAAATCTTGATATGGATGCACACTGCTCATTCAATGTAATTAGAGTAATATAAATATGGGTGGAGAATCTTCTTGTACAATATGTCATGGTTTACATCCTCTTTGCATGCTTTGGGGATCATGAGAATGTCCCGTACATGGGATTATTCTAAGTCCTATTTTCTACAAAATGCATCGATTATACAAGTACAAATACTTTCACATGATTACAAATGTTTTTCTATCAAATGTTTTTCTTTGACAATTGATGAAGCTTGATGTGCATAGGTTTTTATGCTCCTCTCTCTCTCCCTGGGCATATATTTTTGAATGCTGGATTTACTTATTTCTGGACTGAATGTGGTATTGATTTTTGGTCATGTATGTGGGCATTACGAGAATAAGACATATCCTCCGAAAGCTAATGTAGATTT
>CM035429.1:148358466-148438466 GCA_020310875.1 Ceratopteris richardii | reverse complement strand
TTATCTCCTAGGTGTATCATATACCTATGTGTTGATCTTCTCTCATCTTGACTTCCTGCCCAGTCTGAGTCACTCAATGCTCTCAGCTTTATATCTAACGTAAAAGGATAATATAATCCTTCCTTTCTGCAACCCAATGTTGATATTTTGGACAATGCATGAACTGTGAAAGAACTCCCACTGCATAACTAAGATCCGGTCGTGTTAGTGTAGCATAAATTAGACTTCCCACTGACGACTCATACTTCCTCATATCTTTAAACTCTGCACCACTATGTTTAATGAGTTTCTGATTTACTTCAAGCGGTGTTCAAGCTTCTCTACAATTCTCCATATTAAACTTCTTCAGTAAGTTTAGGAGATACCTTTCTTGCAAAACATATACACCATGATCTGTGTATGTGAATTCCATTCCAAGAAAGTATGGTAGCTTTCCTAGATCACTGATCTGAAACTCCTTTTCAAGCAATCTCTTTACTTCTTTAATTCCTTCATCTGAGGTACCTGTGATTATAATGTCATCTACATAAATGCAAATGTAGATCATAACTTCTTCTGTTCTCTTGACGAGTAAACTTGCATCTACCTTCTAACTTTGGTATCCAAGTTCATTGAGATATTTGACAAGCCTGTAATTCCAAGCTCTTGGAGCTTGCTTCAGTCCGTAAAGTGCTTTTCTTAATCTGCAAACAAAATTTGGGTATCTAGAACTTACAAACCCTTCCGGTTGTTCCCTGTAGACTTCATCTGATATGTATCCATTGAGAAATGCATTGTTTATATCTAGCTGACTTAGCTTCCATCCTTCTGATGCTGCTATAGCAATCACTGTCTTTATGGTTGACATCTTTGCCATCGAACTAAACGTCTCGTCATAATCTATGCCATGCGTCTGAGCATAGCCCTTGACAGCCAGTTTAGCTTTGTATCTGGCTATCCTTCCATCTGCAAGTTTCTTAACTTTGAAAACCCATTTATTTCCAATCACTTTCTTACCATTTGGTTTCGGAACAAGTTCCCATGTCTTGTTCTCTTCCGGTGCGCTGAACTCTTCTTCGATTGCTTCTTCCCATTGCTTCTTACCTTTAGCTTCATCATAGTTCTGAGCTTCTTCATCATCTTTGACCATATATGCATAATTTTTCTGAGTTATGTACGAAGTATCACAAGAATACCTTGTTGGTTGTTTCCTTACCCTGTTTGATCTTCTTCGTTCAAACTCTCATGTGTATCTGAATACACTTCTTCATCAAATCCCTGTTCATCTTCATTTCTCATACCTGATCCGATCCTGGACGTACTTGCCTGCATATAGTCTTCATCTCTATTCACCTGTACAATTGATTTCCCTTTCTCTTTCCTTCTTACCTCTTCTTCAAATTCTTCCGTTGTATGACTTTGATCTGTATACCAGCTTTTTTGTTCATCAAATGTAACATCTCTGGAAACAGTAAACTGTTTTGTTAGAGGACTCCATAACCTGTAACCCATCTGCTTTTCCTCATATCCGACAAACACATATTTCTCTGCTTTTGGTTCAAGCTTATGTTTGAGTTGTGACGGTACATAAGCATAAGCTACTGATCCAAACACTTTGCAATGATCAAGTGTTGGCTTCTTTCCCCACCAAGCTTCATAAGGAGTCATTGCATCTAAAGTTGTACATAGTAATCTGTTTACCAAGTATGTAGCTGTATTTACAACTTCAGCCCAAAGATAGTTAGGACAATCCTTTTCTTTTAGCATAGCTCGTGCAAACTCAACTAGAGTTCGGTTCCTTCTTTCTGCTACACCATTTTGTTGTGGTGTATATCTGCAGGTTATTTCTCTCTTTATAGTTGTATTCCAAAGATAGTCATTGAACTCTCGGGAGAAGTATTCTCCCCCTCCATCAGACCTCAGTCTTTTAAGCTTCCGACCTGTGAGTCTTTCAGCATATGCATGAAAATGCCTGAAAGCTCCAAACAATTCTGATTTCTCTTTCAAAACATATAACGTTATCCATCTTGTAGCGTCATCAATGAATAAAACATAATACCTTGATCCACTGATTGATCCTTCTTTTGCTGGACCCCATACATTTGTTAGAATGAGTTCAAGTACTCCATCATGTTTGAATCTTTTTGTAGAGGAGGTACTGGGGTATCCACTTTTATTAAGAGTAGAGAATAAACACATCCAGTACGTCACCTACTCAAGGGAGGTTCTTCTTTAGGGAAGTATACCCTTAAACACTTCTGTGAGCAGGCAGAAAACAATGATTCCCAGAGTAAGGATTAAGATAAATGAGAATAGTTGGAGAACCCAATCATTCCTTAGATCAAACAAATGATTACACTGTAAGCCAAGGAAATGCTACAGATACTGGTGCTCTGAGCTAACATAACACTCCAGAACAGGACAAAACAACCTCAATACAAGAGACTCGTACAGTCCATATAATGATCACAACTGATGCAGAGTAGTACTGAGCAATACAATGTATAGAGACTTGCTCTAAGGGAATGAACATGCAAATACTCGAGACTTACGCGGAATGGCAAACCAAGTCTCTCTCTTCAACTATAGTGCTATCAGCCCTCCACTGGGAAGCCCACGCTCTGTATCCACACCAGAGAGTAACTTCCTCCAAGAGGCTTGAAAACCACAAGTGCCAAGAGAGGCCCTTTATATGCACATATACAAATGTGTATCTGAACTAATGTCCCCAATGAACACAAATCCATTGCTTTTATAGGCTCCAATAGGCCAAGAGGGCCTTGCTGATTCTTCACGTTGTCGTCGAGATTTGCTCTCCTCTCTCACTTGTGAAGGCCTACAAAAAATATATTTGGTGAAGGTAGCCGGAATTCCCCGAGAAGTCTAGGATGCATCAAGGATGTCAAAGGAAGGTCACATACAAAGTTTCAAAGAAATCAAGAAAGTCCATCGTAGCGGTCAAAGTTGGTCAAAGTTGAAATTAGGGCGAAAAATTCATTGTCACCAAATTAGATGAAAATCCATATACTTGTAAAGATTGTCAAAGGCAGTCTATAGCCCAAATTTCAGCAGAAAATGGATTTGGTAGCACATTGATATGCTATGTTCATTTTGTAAAAATGTAATTTTTCTAGTTTGACCCTACAAATGCTTGTATAGAAATTTATGTTAGCCATATGGTTTGGCATGTATAAAGACCATATGTGGCTACATATTTGTATAAAGTTTCAAGGCTATCCGAGCTTCCTAGACACCTTAATGCCACCTTGCAAGCTTCCAAATGTAGTCAAACTTGTACAAGTTAGATTCAGATGGGAGTTTTTTCTGCATATTCCTGAAGGAGATCTTTGGAAACATAGTCCTACAATGTTTCATCTTCATCAAAGACTTTTTGGAGGGTCAAAGAGCACAAAGTCCAGTTTTCAAGGTCACCGCAGTTTTCTAGTATAAGAAAATTGAAGGCTTGAAGGGCTGCCACATGGCAGAATATGATTGAACCATGTTGTACGGTCAATATGAGCTCATATTCAAGGGTGGAGATGCAATAAAGCATAAAGGAAGGAGGATCCACGAATTTTTTCCATAAAAGAAGACCTTTTTTACAATCAAAGATCAATAATGCAGCATTTCTCCAAACATAGTGGCTTATCTTATCCGAATTGATGTCAGCACTGATCCGACGGTTCAGATCATCCCCAGATCCAATGGTGGAGAATGAGGGCGCCTAAATTTCACTCCTTTACACTAGATTTGATAGAAAGAACAATTCCAAGCCATTGATTTGATTAATCAAATGGTTGTAATCGAAAGTAGTGATCCTAGAGTTGAGAGTTGATTTCTCTAGATCCAAGGGCCCAAATTCATTCAAAAAACTATATAAACCCCCCTCCAAACTCCTAGAGCATCATTGTTAGGCATCCATAGGGCTCATGCTAGCTTACGGTTTCCTTGAGACGATCACCCTCGGTTGAGCGAGTGAGGATCCAAGGTGAGCTAGTATGAGTATAGAACCTAGTTTCAAATTTAAGTTAGAACTCCAATCTAGGATAGGCTCTTGAAACCAGCATCTCTATCTTGACTCACCCTCGGTGGAGCGTGTGAGTGAGTTAGAGCTGATTTTAATGAGTCTTAGACTTCTTTAGTTAGACGTTACGAGCCTAGACAGACATAGGGTCACTGGAGTGGAACTCACCTTCTTACGTGTGACATTCGGTTGAACTGTCATGGTTTGAGGGTCGGAACCACCTTTGATCAGTAGACTGCTTAGCATGACGTACCACGACGATATTTTACATGTAACTTAATTCAAATTCTTTTAATTCATGTCACTTGTCACTTGTCTCTTGTCTCCTCTCTCAGTCTCTTAAGTATTTTTACATGTCTTCTATTTCTTCTATGTGTGAGAAGGCTCCGCAGTATTGCGTTGAACCAGTGAGGATGTTTCTTTGAGCTTGTGAGTAAAATCCATCATCATAATTCACTTGCATGCATATAATCCATACAAATCCATACATATTTATTAGTTTCTGAAAGTGTATAAGAAGCTCCAATATTGGACCATTCTTCCTTTCGAAACTGATTTATGTGAAAGGATTCCATCTATTCTCGTCATGCATACATGTCATCCAAAGAAGACTATGCATATGGATTGGAATTAGGAAGTGTTTAAGAAGCTCCTTCAATGGACCATTCTTCCTTCCAAATTTCATTTGTATGTATGGTTCTCTTTCATTCTTATCATTCATGTTCATAAATCTAACTTGCACTCCTACATTCCCATTCCCATAATTATTTCAACATCTCTCTCTTCTCCATACTCAACATTAATTTCACCTTCACATCTTTAAACCTTCCAACATTCATTAGCTTCATACACCCTGTGTGTGCCACGACCGGACTCGATCCACCCGGATTGCGATCACCTCCACATTTGAACCCGACGTGAAACGCTTCGTGGCATTTGCTTCTGATCTTGTTGGGAGGTTGTGATCCATATCCTTTGTTTCATATTTTTCATCCTCATCATATCATTATCACCATTCTTGAGTGTTACACTGGATTTCTCACAATATCGTGCACATCTTCGTCGTGAAGTAAACGCATTTGTGAGAGATCTAGAGCATCGTGCATCACTTGCTTATTCACATAAGATGGAGGAAGGATTCAAATCCCTTATAGTTGAGAAACAAGGCCAAAGAATAGTCTCTTCTATGTTGAGAGAGAAGGGAAAATTCAATGGCATCAACATCACAAGCTACTTAGATTTGTTTGAAGAGCAAGCTATGATTTTTGGTCTTCCCGAAGATCTTTTGATATCATTCTTTGAACGAATTGTTGATAGCTCTATCATAAACCGTGTCACTCAATATGATAGTCTTCTTTGGAGTGATTTTAGAAAGGAGATGCTCAAAGAATTCTATCTTGAAGATTATAGCCAACATAATCGAGATGGATTCTTACGATGGGTCAATTCTCCAAAGCCTAGTAGCTCTATTACTCACTTACAAAATGAGTATATTAGACGCTATGAACAACTTCCTGATGAGGATAAGATAACTTTGGAACCTGATCTTGTGATCAATTTTCTTAAGCTTCTTCATCCTGAAACTCGTAGGGAAGTTGAACGGCGATTAGAAGAACCAGATAAGCACTATGGTCTTACTGACAATTGGCAAAAAGTGCGCAAAGTAGTAGAGGCTGTAGCCCATAGACATCAAAGACAATCCATGCTTTATGAGCAAACTAGTCTTTCTCAAGCTAGCCTTCCACAAACTAAGGAGCAAGTTAGAGAAAAATCCCATGCTATGCTTTTTGACTCTACTCCTATTCCTCAAATGATGGAGCCTACTCAAGGTTTTAAAGTAGAGCCAAATAAAAGTGTAGTTGAACAATCTCAAGTAGAAATTCTCACTAAGCAAATGGAAAGTCTTATTGCTACACAATCCAATTTGGCCAAGACTATAGATGCTTTACAATCTAATTACACCAAAACTTTCCAAAATCAAATGAACCCAATGACTTTTCAAGAGCCTAATCCACATGTTATAGCTACCAATCAAAATCCACAAGTAGCTCCTACTCAAGCATATCAAGTTCCTCCAGTGCATAATCCTCCAATGCATAATCCTTCAATGCAAAATCCTCATCCTCATGTGCAAAATCCTCAAATGTATCAAAACCTGTATCCTCAAGCTTCTCAAATAGCTTTTCAAAATCCTCAAAATCAAAATTTTCAAAATCATCAACCGTATAATATGGAAGCTCCTCTTGCACCTCAAGTACCACATGTTGCTCCCCAAGCTCCTCAAATACATCAATTGCATTTTCAAAATCCTAATTATCCTGTTCAAGCAATACCTTATCAACAAAATCCTCAATTTCAAAATTTCCCACCACAAGTTAATCAAAATCCTCAAAATCAAAATGGTTTTGTGCGTGGCCCTCGTAGGTGTCCTTGGTGTGATTCGTTAGAGCACTTTTTGAGAGATTGTGAATTATTGAAGGCTGCTAAGGAGCAACGACTAGTAATAGACATAGACAAGAAAATCTGTGACTATCGATCTAGGCTACCTTTGCAAGGAAATTATGGTAAGGGAGGAATGAAAAAACATTATGAAAATATAACCATAATGGACGTAGGAACTAGAGGAGTGAAACTAGAAGCTCTTGATGAACAACAAGTAGAATCAAGTAAACCCACAAAGGAAGGTGATTTTTCCATAGAGGCTTTAGTAAGAGCACGGGATGAGATTAGGAGAATAACGGCTTGGGAGTCACCAATAGAAGATCAATCTCTTATTTCTCACATATCCAATGTAGAAGAAAAACGAAAAAGAGATGAAGCTGAGCCTAGTGAAAGAAGAGTGACTCGAAAACAAACCTCAGAGGGAATAGAAACAATCATAGAGCAAGGAGAAACATCACAATCTAAAGATAAAAAACAAGAATCAGAACCCAATGAACAAAAACAAGAGGAGAAACAAAAAGGGAAGAAGACAAAGCAAACAAAAGCAGAACCAAAGCCTTTAGATGAACCAGAACAATCAAAACAAACTGAAGACCAAACACGAGAACATGAACAAAAACAAGATCCTGAGCAAAAACAAAAGAAATCAAAGAGAAAACCTAAAGCCATCTTGATTTCAGAAATTGAGAGAAAAATAGATCCTATGGAGATTTTAGATGACATTTTGCTTAAGAGTCAAGTGACTATGTCTTTAGAACAAGTTTTCTCTATTGCAAAGCCTGTTTTTAAAGATAACTTTATCGGCCTAATTAAAAGGAAGAGGTTTCCGCTTAATCTAGATACTGAGATGCAAGATTCTCTAGATCAAGATCAAGCTATGAATGAAGCCTTAAACTTTGATGAATCTGATGAAGAGGACTTTGATGATGATGAAGTAAATGTTAATAAAAATTTCTTAGGACCTATTCAACCTGACCATGAAAATCATGAAAACAATCCTGAAAGTCACTTTAAAAGAACATTTTGGTCTAGAGGTACATCAGAGATGCATGTTAAAATAGGAAATTATAAGAACACTATCACTGTAAATGCATTAGTAGATTCCGGCTCTGAAATCAATGTGATTTCAAGAGAAGTCTATGATAAGTTTCGATGGCCCATAGATAAAGATTGTGGATGGCGTATGAGAACTGCAGATAATGGTGTAGGTACCCTGTATGGAGCTTGTGCTAGTGTGCCCATATCCATAGGAGGAATCACAGAAGAGTTTCACTTTTTTATTCAAGATAATTGCTCCTATGAAGTTCTCTTAGGTCAACCCTTTATTTGTGAGAGTCGTATGGAAACTAAAGCCATGGATGATGGGTCTACCTATGCTAGATTTAAGTCTAAGGATGGAATGCAATCACTTCAAGTTATGACAGTAGGAGTGAATCATCCTAGGAATCGATTGTCAATTAGAAAGAAACCTATTGTTACTCAGGGTCATGAGCATGCTTGTAGTGATTGTGCACCTCGATTCATGTTTGGAGCTACATATGATCAAAATTTCGGATAGAATCCATTGTTGAGCGGGACAACAGTGGATATTGGTTTGACATCTCGCATCCAACCAACATGTACAATAGTTTGTCACTTTGTTTTCCACATTCTAGATTAGATTTTCTTCATAAGAGTCAATTTTCCAAGTCTTTTATCCAAAAAACCCAAAAAAAATATAAAAACAACAAAATCATGGAACATGATGAGAACATTGAGCATGTGATTGAGACATCTCATTGTTTCTCTACTCTTGAGGAGTTAGAGTTATGTTTTCAACAAAATTCTAATTCCCATATTATTATGATTTCTTCCCTTGATGAGTATGCTCTAATCCAAGAGTATGCTCTCAATGTTGACAAGTGCTCAAAATTTAACCAAACACATGATGCCTTAGTTGAAACAAAGTACAAAACTGCAGACAAAAAAATCAAACCCATAGCTCAACCATTACCTCAAGGAAGTAATGAAAAAATTATTGATGTCAAAAATGATCCAATTCTTCGGGATAAGAAAAACATAGGACATACATTCACGGATGAGACAATCAAACAAGTGAAAATTGGTAGAGATGATGACTTTCTTTTGCCAGCAGAGAGAGATAAATTTGAGAGAGTCATACGTAGCCATGGAAAAGCCTTTACTATGTATCCTCATGAGATTGGTTGTGTATATCCTAAGCTAGTTGCACCCATGATAATCTTTACTATTCCACATATTCCATGGAATCTTCGTCCTATACCTGTTTCAAAGGCTCACTTACTTGAGCTAATGAAACTACTTAAGGAGAAGATAAACATGAGAATTTTAGAGCCATCTTTTGCACCTTACTCAAACAGATGGTTCACTGTGCCTAAAAAGAATGGGAAACTACGTTTTATTCAAGATCTCCAACCCGTCAATAAAGTCACCATAAGGAATGTAGGAACAGGACCCATTGTAGATGAGTTTGCTGAATCATTTTCAGGACATTCTATCTATTCAATGGGTGATTTATATTCTGGATATGACCAATTCCAGTTAGCAATTGACAGTCGTGACATAACCACAATGAAAACTCCTTTAGGCTTAGTGCGAATGTGTACTTTACCTCAAGGAGCGACTAATTCTGTGGCTCATATGATGAGTGCTATGAATATGGTCTTACATGACTTTATCCCTCATATAACTATGCCATTCATTGATGATATTCCAATTAAAGGGAGTGAGGAACGTGTAAAGGACATTACTTTAGATTCATCAGGATGTCGTAAATTTGTTCTTGACCATATCTCTGATTGTGAAAGAATATTTCAACGATTTGAAGAGGTAGGTCTCACATTTTCCATAGAGAAATCTGTTTTTGGTGTCAACGAGGTACTTATTGTTGGACATTTATGTGGCCATTATGGTCGAAAGCCATACCCACAAAAAGTTGATGCCATTAGCAAGATTTCTGAAACATGTAACAACGTGAGTGAGGTACGTAGATTTCTTGGTGCTTGCATCTTTTATGTTATTTGGATCCCACACTTTGCTCATGTTGCTGATTGTCTTTATGACTTGTTGAGGAAGAAACGAAAATTTATTTGGACTGACAAACACACTCAAGCTATGCGTAAATTGAAGAAATTATTGCTTGAAGCTCCCATCCTTAAGCGTGTAGACTATTCTGCTAACAAACCTATTATATTGACTGTTGATACTAGTCCTATTGGTATAGGTTGGGTCATAAGTCAAGAAGATAGTGAGGGGAATAGATATGCAATTAGGTTTGGTGCCAAAATTCTACATGAAACACAACGAAAATATCCACAGATCAAACGAGAACTATGGGGTATGGTAACAGCTTTGAAAACAGACAAAGAATATTTCATTGGTGCGAATGTCAAAGTTGAGACTGATTGTTTGCCTCTCATTGGAATGATAGCCAATTGTTCATCTCCTGATATAGCCATGCTTAGATGGATCTCATATATTAAGTTCATAAATCCTGAGTTAGTTCATATTTCAGGTAAGTCAAACTCAGTTGCTGATATGTTATCGAGAGCTAGATTTGATGATGATCTTGAAAGTGATCTAATAAAGAATGTGAACTTAATTGACTATGTTCCACATATATATGAGTATGAGCAATTTCATGAGTCTGAGTACGAAAATGAATGGAGAGACATAGGAAAGTATCTGAGTACACTACAACCATTACCTAGCTGGACTACGAATAGATTCCGTAACATTAGGAAACGAGCTTATAACTTTTTCCTATGTAATGGTTATCTTTGGAGACATGCTAAGGGTAAGGTTAAGAATCCACAACGAGTCCTAGGAAAACGAGGTCTTCAACTGCAAGTAATGAAGGAAATGCATGAGACATTATGGGCCGGTCATAAAGGATTTTTTGGAACATATGAAAAAATTAGAAGTACCTATTATTGGCCTAGGATGTATGTTGACATTAGTAGCTATGTTTCTACATGTTCTACTTGTCAACTTCATTCATCAGTCAAACATAGAGATCCATTGCATCCTACGTATCCACCTTGTATTCACTACAAGTGGGTAGTAGATCTTGTAACTATGCCTAAAGGTATCGACAAAATGCGTTACATTGTACTTGCAAGAGAAGATTTAACTAATCATGTAGAGGGACGTGCATTACGATCTAAGACCACTTACAATGTTTGCAAATTCTTGCTTGAAGATGTCATAAGTCGCTTTGGGTACATAGAGAAAGTAGTTGCCGATCGTGGAGAGTTAAATGCAAGAGAAGCTAAAGAGTTCTTTGAGCGTCACGGTATTCGTTTGTCTCTCACTACTGCATATAATCGAGAGGCCAATGGTAAAATAAAGAGAGGGCATCCACCTATTATGAAAGCCATATCTAAAGCATGTAACGGTGACATCAAACAATGGCCTAGATTCTTACCTTTTGCACTTTGGGCAGATAGAATGACATGCACACGTACTACTGGGTATATGCCTGCTGAACTCATGTACTGTCAAAAACCATTGTTTCCAATTCAGTCTCATATTTCTGCATGGTCAAATTTGCCTTGGTCTGAAAACATGTCTACTGATGATTTTTTGAGTTTGTGTATTAAACAGTTAGAACAAGGTAAATTAAGACTTGATGATGCTGTTGAAAAATTAAGAGAATCTAGAATGAAGAACAAGCATTATTTTGATAAAACTCATCGATTGCGTTCTAAGCCAATTGAAGTAGGAGATTGGGTGCTCATTTATGATAGTACATTCGACTCTCAATATGATGCACGCAAAAAGCTCACTCAACGGTGGTTTGGGCCATACATAGTATCAAAATTCAACAACAATGGTACGTATGCTCTTTGTGAATTAAATGGTGTTGCACTAAAAACTTTGATTGCAGGTAAAAGGATAAAGTTATTCAAGAAGCGTGATAATGACGAGTACATTTTGGATGAGGACATTGAAGAAGATGACAACAATGAGGCCGATTCATAAACAGGAGTATCCATGTTATAAAAAAAGAAAAAAGAAAAAAAAATGAAAAACATCATTAATTTTTCAAGTTCATGTTGCTTTGTTTTTTTTTCAAGTTCATTCTATTTTTTTTTCCATGCTTGTTTCATGCATGTTTTTTTCAGTCTTTGCATCACATTGCATATCCACATCACTTGAGTCAAAAAAGGCAAATGATGATTTCTCTACTTGTGTAAAATTGTATCTTAAGTAGTAACTTATCTACTAAGAAATTGATTATAATCTAGGATTGTGGAAAGATAGGGCATGTAGATTTGGAGGTTTATTTTGGTGACAAGACTTTCATATATAAACATGCATATGTATCCTGTATCGAAAGCATAATTGTTGAAATCCTATCTCCTGCTATTGCATGTTTCTACATCCTTAGTCCATCTCACAGCACTTGTATCGGAGTTTAAACGACTCTTCTCCGTCATCAAAAATGGTTGTACCTTGTATCGGGGTTTAATTTTTCCCCGTCATCAAAAAAAAACAAAAAAGTTGCTACATGTTACCAAGAAGTTTACACTTTCTTCCACCCCAAAAAAGTGATCGTAACCATAAAGTTGCCGAATCATCATCATCATCAAAAAAAAAAAAAAAAAAAAAAAAAGCAAGCCAAAGGAGGATAAAGAGGCATAGTAGAATAAATCACGGGCTATATAGGCAGATTTATGCATTAGTGGAGTTTAGTTAGATTTCCTTGCATGTTATTAGAGAAAGAGCATATTCATATTTATGTAGGAAAGGAGTTGATCTAAAATAAGCTAAAGATGAAAGATGTCTCTTGAAAATCCTAAATCTTTGTTTATAATCATATTTAAGGTAGATTGCTTTATGAAAAAGGTACAGAATTTTCTTCAAGATGAGAGGAACTGATGCTTAAAAAGACTCAATACATCCACTTCCACTTCATATTGATGCTTGTTCTTTTTTCTTTCTTGTTGCCAATGTTGCTTGTTCATTTGCATATATGTTGCCTATTTGTTCATGCATATTCATGTTGCCTGTTTCAATTATTTCTTTCATGCAAATTTTGCTTCATGTCACGTTACCTACTTATTCATGCATATAATCAATTTTCCTTCCATCTTTCTTATGTTGCCTATAAAAGAATTTGATGCCTGGAACATTTTGTTTCTCACAGATGCTAGAGTGGCGCTTCCGGAGGAATCGCAGGTTTAGTGGGGGCGAATGTCGTCGAGATTTGCTCTCCTCTCTCACTTGTGAAGGCCTACAAAAAACATATTTGGTGAAGGTAGCCGGAATTCCCCGAGAAGTCCAGGATGCATCAAGAAAGTCCATCGTAGCGGTCAAAGTTGGTCAAAGTTGAAATTAGGGCAAAAAATTCATTGTCACCAAATTAGATGAAAATCCATATACTTGTAAAGATTGTCAAAGGCAGTCTATAGCCCAAATTTCAGCAGAAAATGGATTTGGTAGCACATTGATATGCTATGTTCATTTTGTAAAAATGTAATTTTTCTAGTTTGACCCTACAAATTCTTGTATAGAAATTTATGTTAGCCATATGGTTTGGCATGTATAAGACCATATGTGGCTACATATTTGTATAAAGTTTCAAGGCTATCCGAGCTTCCTAGACACCTTAATGCCACCTTGCAAGCTTCCAAATGTAGTCAAACTTGTACAAGTTAGATTCAGATGGGAGTTTTTTCTACATATTCCTGAAGGAGATCTTTGGAAACATAGTCCTCCAATGTTTCATCTTCATCAAAGACTTTTTGGAGGGTCAAAGAGCACAAAGTCCAGTTTTCAAGGTCACCGCAGTTTTCTAGTATAAGAAAATTGAAGGCTTGAAGGGCTGCCACATGGCAGAATATGATTGAACCATGTTGTACGGTCAATATGAGCTCATATTCAAGGGTGGAGATGCACTAAAGCATAAAGGAAGGAGGATCCACGAATTTTTTCCATAAAAGAAGACCTTTTTTACAATCAAAGATCAATAATGCAGCATTTCTCCAAAAATAGTGGCTTATCTTATCCGAATTGATGTGAGCACTGATCCGACGGTCTAGATCATCCCCAGATCCAATGGTGGAGAATGAGGGCGCCTAAATTTCACTCCTTTACACTAGATTTGATAGAAAGAACAATTCCAAGCCATTGATTTGATTAATCAAATGGTTGTAATCGAAAGTAGTGATCCTAGAGTTGAGAGTTGATTTCTCTAGATCCAAGGGCCCAAATTCATTCAAAAAACTATATAAACCCCCCTCCAAACTCCTAGAGCATCATTGTTAGGCATCCATAGGGCTCATGCTAGCTTACGGTTTCCTTGAGACGATCACCCTCGGTTGAGCGAGTGAGGATCCAAGGTGAGCTAGTATGAGTATAGAACCTAGTTTCAAATTTAAGTTAGAACTCCAATCTAGGATAGGCTCTTGAAACCAGCATCTCTATCTTGACTCACCCTCGGTGGAGTGTGTGAGTGAGTTAGAGCTGATTTTAATGAGTCTTAGACTTCTTTAGTTAGACGTTACGAGCCTAGACAGACATAGGGTCACTGGAGTGGAACTCACCTTCTTACGTGTGACATTCGGTTGAACTGTCATGGTTTGAGGGTCAGAACCACCTTTGATCAGTAGACTGCTTAGCATGACGTACCATGACGATATTTTACATGTAACTTAATTCAAATTCTTTTAATTCATGTCACTTGTCACTTGTCTCTTGTCTCCTCTCTCAGTCTCTTGAGTATTTTTACATGTCTTCTATTTCTTCTATGTGTGAGAAGGCTCCGCAGTATTGCGTTGAACCAGTGAGGATGTTTCTTTGAGCTTGTGAGTAAAATCCATCATCATAATTCACTTGCATGCATATAATCCATACAAATCCATACATATTTATTAGTTTCTGAAAGTGTATAAGAAGCTCCAATATTGGACCATTCTTCCTTTCGAAACTGATTTATGTGAAAGGATTCCATCTATTCTCGTCATGCATACATATCATCCAAAGAAGACTATGCATATGGATTGGAATTAAGAAGTGTTTAAGAAGCTCCTTCAATGGACCATTCTTCCTTCCAAATTTCATTTGTATGTATGGTTCTCTTTCATTCTTATCATTCATGTTCATAAATCTAACTTGCACTCCTACATTCCCATTCCCATAATTATTTCAACATCTCTCTCTTCTCCATACTCAACATTAATTTCACCTTCACATCCTTAAACCTTCCAACATTCATTAGCTTCATACACCCTGTGTGTGCCACGACCGGACCCGATCCACCCGGATTGCGATCACCTCCACAACGTCCACTCATCAGGTGTTGGTTGATTACCCAAGATTGGAGGGGTAGGTCAATTATTCCTTTGATTTGAATTGGATCCACAAAATAGGTAGTCGACATGAATGGTTGGCGGCCACAGTCCTCTCTTCACCTCTACTTTTAACGGTTGCACTTTTCTCTTTTTACCTGCAATTTGAGGCCCTTTATTTATGCCCTCCGAGAGATTGGAATGACAGGTGAGGTAGCATCCAAAAAGCCCATGTACTTCTTCATTTTCCATAGTCTCTTGCAACATGGTGGAAGTTCACGCCTTCTGCCTTTTAAAGAGTTCTAGTCAACTTCTCCATTGATACCAAGGAAGAGACCTATTGATGTGCATGCTTCAAGCTTTTAAAATCCCCTGGGGTTAGCTCGGTTCCATCAAAATTTGTAACACTCTTCACAAATTGGGCATCCGTCTTGTCCTCATTATTGTGACGGCCAAAAGATTGTCCAGGTTACCAACCATAAGGACGACCTGTAAAGGGTCCTTTGCCATACATTGGAGAGCCCATAATCTGAGGCCCCCTAAATGGAGGTCCTTTTTCACATGTCTCGACGAAGACCTGCTTGTGGAAGATTTGATGGAAAAGTGGGGGTGGGAGCACGCTGAGGGGGCTGAGGAAGTGATGAGGGCAGGAGGGGTGGTGAGGTGGAAGTGGTGGGGTGGAAGTGGTGGGGTCAAAGTGGTGAGGTGGTGGGATGGGGTGGTGAGGTGAGGGAATGGTGGGATGGGGAGGTGAGGGTGGCCGATGGGGGAGAGGGAAAGAGAGAGAGAGGGGGGTGAGAGAGAGAGAAGGGTGGTGAGAGAGAGAGGGGTGGAGAAAGAGAGAAGGGTGGTGAGAGAGAGAGAGGGGTGGACAAAGAGAGAGAGAGAGAGAGAGAGAGAGAGAGAGAGAGAGAGGTGGAGAGAGAGAGAGAGGGTGAGGCGGTGTGCGGGAGGCGGAGGGGGAGGGGGGGCTTGCAGGAGGCAGAGGGGGCGGGGGTGGTGGGGCTTGCGGGAGGCAGAGGGGGCGGGGGTGGCGGGGCTTGCGGGAGGCAGAGGGGGCGGGGGTGGCGGGGCTTGCGGGAGGCAGAGGGGGCGGGGGTGGTGGGGCTTGCGGGAGGCAGAGGGGGCGGGGGTGGCAGGGCTTGCAGGACGCAGAGGGGGCGGGGGTGGCGGGGATTGCGGGAGGCAGAGGGGGCAGGGGTGGCGGGGTTTGCGGAAGGCAGAGGGGGCGGGAGTGGAGGGGGAGCGCGGGGGCAGCGGAGCAGCGGGGTGGCGGGGGAGCGCGGGGCAGCGGGAGGGGGTGGGGGTGGCGGGGCTTGCGGGGCTTGCCGGAGGCAGAGGGGGCGGGGGTGGCGGGGGAGCACGGGGGCAGAGGTGGCAGGGGTGGCGGGGGAGCACGGGGGCAGTGGGGCAGCGGGGTGGCGGGTGAGCGCGAGGTAGCAGGAGGGTGTGGGGGGTGCGGATCCCAGCGAGGCAGGGGTGGCGGGGGAGCGCGGGGGCAGAGGTGGCGGGGGTGGCGGGGAAGCATGGGGGCAGCGGGGCAGCAGGGTGGCGAGGGAGCGCGGGGCAGCGGGAGGGTGCGGGAGGTGCGGGGGCCAGCGGGGCGGGGATCAGCGGTGGAAAAGGTGGCGGGGGAGGAGAGAGAAGGGAGAGGGAGAGAGAGGGGGAGAGAGAGAGGGAGAAAGAAAGAGAGAGAGAGAGAGAGAGAGAGAGAGAGAGAGAGAGAGAGAGAGAGAGAGAGAGAGAGAGAGAGAGAGAGGGAGGGAGGGAGGGAGGGAGGGAGGGAGGGAGGGAGGGAGGGAGGGAGGGAGGGAGGGAGGGAGGGAGGGAGGGAGAGAGAGAGAGAGAGAGAGAGAGAGAGAGAGAGAGAGAGAGAGGGGGGAGAGAGAGAGAGAGAGAGAGGGGGGGAGAGAGAGAGAGAGAGAGAGAGAGAGAGAGAGAGAGAGAGAGAGAGAGAGAGAGAGAGAGAGAGAGAGAGAGAGAGAGAGAGAGAGAACGGAGGAAGAGAGAGAGAGAGAGAAAGAGAGAGAGAGAGAGAGAGAGAGAGAGAGAGAGAGAGAGAGAGGGTTTGTGCGGGATAGTGGACTGAGGAGGGGAGTGGAGGTGGGGCTGGTGGGAACCGAGGAGGAGTAGAGAGAGGGGATGCGGTGCGGATAGGGAGGGAGAGCGAGAGAGAGAAGGAAAAAGGAAAGAGAGAGAAGGAAAGGAGAGGATGGCGGGCTACCAAGAATAAAGCACTCTAACATGGGTATTGGATAATGGTCACGATATGGTAGACCCGCACAGGGCCACAGATTTGAACCCAATACCTATGGGAAGACAAGCTCCCATATTAACCGTTGAGCCATGGCCACCTGATATTCATCAACTCTACCAAGTCGGTGCTTAACCATGCTCTACTTCTTGAACCCAAATAGGGTTAGTGTGAGAAAGGGAGGGGATGGTGTATGTCTGCACTACACCTTTCTTCTGAAAAGGTAACCTGTGGGCTTTTCCCATTTGACATGCTTCGCACTTGTAAATCATGTGTTGGTTCTGTACATTCGGTAATCCGAGTACTGACTGATTCACAATCATAGCTTTTATTCCTCTTTCATTAAAATGACCTAATCTCTTATGCTAGAGATCAAGTTTCCTAATCACCTTTTCACCATGTTTGAGCAACACTTGGCCGATGTTCCCTTGTACTCTTAAAGTAAAGAGTCTGCCTTCTTTCTTACCAGAGACAATCTGATTATATCCATTCTCCATATCTTCTACAAATACTCCTTCATTTGTAAATCTGACCTCGAAACCTTTCTCAACTATCTGTCCCACACTAATCAAATTTTTAGGTATTGTCAAAACATACAAAACATTGGTTAGAAAATCTGCTCCATTCTTACATTTCACTTTTCCAATTAAATGTACACTATGCCTCGTATTGTGACCTGTTTGAACAGTACGATTGGAACTACCTTTTTCCAATTCTGACATCAGTTCTATATTTCCTGACACGTGATTAGAACATCCAGAATCAATGTACCTTTAGGTTTTCGTTATCTGATGTGCGGATTGAGTTCATCATCAATGCTGTATGACTTTCATTCTGTGTGTCATTTGCGTAGTTGTTGTAGGTGGTGTTGTAGGATTGATTCTGTCCCCAATATCTTGCTCCACCTCTACCATAGCCTCCTCTTTGATTTTGTCTACCTCTCTGAAAGTTATTCTGATATCTTCCGCTTCTGCATTTGCTATTAGTGTTCTGATTTTGATTTGATCCTTGTTGATTGTGCCAACAATCATGAGCCAGATGATTATTGAGTCCACAAATCCAGCAAGCCTTCTTGTTGATATTCTGACTAGCTTTTCCTCTTCCAAAACCTCTTGCTCTTCCTCTGTCGGTGCCTTTACCTCTTGCATAATAAGCCTGA
The DNA here is from genome assembly GCA_020310875.1 of Ceratopteris richardii. Taxonomy (NCBI): domain Eukaryota; kingdom Viridiplantae; phylum Streptophyta; class Polypodiopsida; order Polypodiales; family Pteridaceae; genus Ceratopteris; species Ceratopteris richardii. The sequence continues at coordinate 148,420,296 of CM035429.1, read as the reverse complement.
GAACTCGACTCTTCTTCCTCTTTTGACTTACCTTTATCTCCTTTCTTTTTGTTCTTCATGTACATTGCAGAACTTTGTACTTTATCTCCATCTCCTTTCAGGTCTTGCTCATATGTGAGCATCAGACCAAGCAACTGATTTAAATCTGGTACAAAATGATTTAAAGATGGTTCAGTTGAGAGTACGAAAGGTTTCCACCTTTCATCTCCTCTCAAACCCGTGAGCACTTGCGCTATCAATCTGTGATCTTCGACATCTTCATTTATGGATCCAAGACTATCTGCTAGATCCTTCATCTTAGTCACATTCACTAATGCTTTGATTCGACTTCTTTTTGAACGTTGTGAATTCGGACCACAAGCTAGCCTTCCTAGCTTTCGTAGTATTTTGGAAATGATCTTTCAATGCACTCCATATGTCCGCTTTCTCCAGACCTCTGATGTGCGGTAGTAGAAGGTCTGTAATGGTATTATAAATGTAAGCTCTTGCCGTTGCATCTTTCTTCTGCTACAGCTTCAAGGCTTCTAATTCTTCTTTTTCCAGTTGACTATCATCTTCGAAAGTCGGCTTCTTTTCTTCTCCGATCACATACATCATTAAGTCCTTACTCATAACTAAGGCTTCCATGCGCGTTACCCATGCGGGATAATTATCTCTGTCCAATTTATAAATTTGGAAATGATCTGCCATGATCTTCTTGTTTCCGTTACTCCCGGTCACCTTTGAGAATCTTTCTGCTTTTCAGAATCTTTCTCGTTCTGGTACCACTTCTTGGATCTCACAGCTCTGATACCACTTGTTGGTGATACTTTCGCTCTGATACCACTGATGGTACTGTAGCTACGACAGCCACTTTCGATATAGTAGCATAGATACCACTTGTTATGGTCGACGCGGCAAAGGCTCAAACCTTGTCAAGCCTGCGGAATTCGCTGCATCACCGAAGAGGGCTAAGCTAGAGTGATATTAGAACACCTCTATAATCAGCAGTAGCTTAGCAAAGTTACTCTCACTCAAACGTATAAGACTGCGTTTTGAATCTACTCAAAATTCCACTAGAACTTCACTGGACTGTCACCAAACTGTCACCGTAATTATATCGGAATCTTATCCGAATCAACTGCGATTCTATTTGTAATCACTTCAAGTGAATATAAAAGAAGTAAGGAAGTGATGCGTGAACGTCCTTCACTGAGTCAACACTTTCTGAAGTTTAAGAAAAAACTTCTCTGGTTCACAGTGCCTCTTTCTGGTCAGACTTTGTACTATGTGTATATTTCCATTTCACTGAAATCTTTGATGAACTGATAGTAGAGATGTCTAGCTATAAGATAAGCTATCTCTCATACAAAACTTTAATTTACTGTACCAGATATACTTCGTTGTTCTACTGGAAAACACGTTTACTGATAAAACTGTAACTCACCGAAAAATACGTTTACTCAGACAAACTGCTATTGACCAAAACATTCGTTTCCTGAGATAACTGCAGTTGACCAAAACATTCGTTTACTGAGATAACTACTATTGACCGAAACATTCGTTTACTAAGATAACTCCTATTGACCGAAACATTCGTTTACTAAGATAATTGCTATTGACCGGAACATTCGTTTACTGAGATAACTGCTATTGACCAAAACATTCGTTTACTAAGATAACTGCTATTGACCGAAAAATTCGTTTACTGAGATAACTGCAACTGTTAACTAAATTTATACCGTAACATGAAGAACACTCAGAGTTCTTCACATACGAACAGTGCGTGCAAAATTCCACATGAACATGTGTTTTCTATTAGAGAAGATGTGTACAAACTAACTCTTCTTGCTCAAGTTATAGAAACTCTCCTACACTGACTAGTTTCTTCTTACCTTCTCTCTCAGATGAATATCTGACGTTTCATGTTTGTGTTATTCATCTGTACATACGCGATCTCTGGCGTCTTCTTAAAAACTTATGTCTCGCTCTCTCTCTCTCATTCTTGACCTCTATATGCGCTCTATTTAAACTGCGCGCTCTACTCACACACGTTCTTGTTCGCACGCTTACTCAGACTCATGCTCTTACTCGTACTTGCTTGCACTTTCTCTCTTTATAAAGAGTTTTGATCCGGTGTAACGAACTCTAACAAACTTTGATTCTGAAAGATTCTGCGCTGTACATAACGGTCGTGAATTTGTCCCTTCACTAAGGCTTTTGATTTTCTAAATACTTTGATTCTGCTTCTCTTTATCTTTCTTTTTCTTTTATGTCTGTCAAATTCGTGAGTGATTCTTGAACATGTGTGTATGCATGTGTGTATATATGTAAAAGCCAAAAACCCTAATCCTAAAACCACAATCCTAAAACCCTAATCCTAAAACCTTAATCCTAAAACCCTAACCCTAAAACATGCATATGTGAGTATGTATATATGATGTGTGTGTATGTGTATGTGTATGTATGAATGCATGTGTATATGTGTGCATGTGTGTATGTATTATGTGCGTATATGTGTAAAACTCAAAATTCTTAATCCTAAAATCCTCACCTTGAAACATGTATGTGTGTGTGTCTGTGTGTATGTATGCATAGGCATATGCATATGTGTTTGTAATATGTATGCATGTGTGTATGTATCTCTATGTCTCTCTCTTTCTCTCTATCTATATCTCTATTATTATCTCTCTCTCTCTCTCTCTTTCATCTCTCTCTCCCTCTTTCTCTCTCTCTCTCTCTGATTATCTCTCTCTTTCATCTCTCTCTCTCTATTTGTCTCTCTCTATCTCTATTTATAATAAAGAGCAAAACAATCACTTACATTGATGTAATTATTCTGATCGCTCTCGTCAAAACCCAATCGACATGGTCTCTTGTCAAACTCCAAAGAATCCATGCAGAAAAGCTCCTACAAAGCAAAAGAAAAGAGAAACTAAAAAAGAGAAGATGGAGAGAAAGAGAGAGAGTGAAAGAGTACACACATCACTTACCAAGATGCGAGAGAGAGAGAGACATTTGTGTGTAGGGTGAGAGAGAGAGAGAGAGAGAGAGAGACATGTGTGTATGCATGTGTATATGTGTGCATGTGTGTATGTGTAAAAGCAAAAAACCATAATCCTAAAGCCCTAACCCTAAAACATGTATATGTATGTATGTGTGTATGTATATGTGATATGTGTGTATGTGTATGTGCATGTATGCCTGTGTGTGTATACATATGTGAGTGTGTATATCTATGTGCGTGTGTATGTAATATGCATGTGTATGTATGTATGTGTGTGTGTACATGCTTTTGTCTGTGTATGTATGTATGCATATGCATGTGTGTATGCACATATGTGTGTGTATACATATGTGAGTGTGTATGTATATGTGCATGTGTATGTATGTGTATGTGTACATGCAAATATGTGTGTATGTATGTATGCATATGCATGTGTGTATGTATACATGTGTATGTGTACATGTATGTATGTATATGTGTGTGTACATGTATGTATGTATATGTGTGTGTACATGTATGTATGTGAGTATGAGTATGCATATGTGTGTGTGTATGTGTATGCAAGTGTGTATGTAATATGCATGTATGTATGTATATGTGTGTATGCATATGCATGTGAGTATGAAATATGTATGTGTATGTATATGCATGTGTGTATGTAATATGTATGTGAGTGTGTATGTAATATGCATGTGTGTATGTAATATGTATGTATGTGTATGCATATGTGTATGTATGTATGTATGCATCTCATTCTCTTTCTATTTCATATCTCTCTCTCTTTGTCTCTCTCTCTCTCTTGCTCTCTCTCTCTCTATCTTTATGTTTCTCTAGATATCTCTCTTTCTTTTATCTCTCTCTCTCTCTATATATCTCATTCTATATCAATCAAAAACAAAACAACCACTTACCTCGATGTAATTGTTTGTAGCTTTCTCATCAAAGTCCACTTAATGTTGTCCTTCGTCGAATTCCAAAGAACTCACACCAAAAAGCTCTTGGAAAATTAAAAAGAAGAGAAACTAGAAAGCTCCGTTGTCCTTCGTCGAATTCCAAAGAACTCACACCAAAGAGTTCCGTTGATAGTAGCACTCGTCCATACAAAATGTGGAATTTTGGCTTTGGGATCCGGTTAAAATGTTGGAGAGTATAAGTGTCGGTATGAGTGTCAGTATAAGCGTTCGTATAAGCATTGGTAATTTCCAGTAAATTACCGATGCTTATTCCAACACCCATACCATCGGTATTGCATCCGTGGTTTTTACGCATTTTCAACGATCATACTGATGCCAAGGCATGACCATCTGTATGGACAACATCGGTATGCCCCTCATATGTTGTAGTGAAAATGAGAAAGTGGGAACATTCTTTTGTAACAGAATTATAACATTTATATCCTTTCTTCTCTTTTGGGTATCCAACAAATATGCACTTTTCAGATTTAGCCTCAAACTTGTGTCTCAACCCACTATGCACGTGTGCATAACAAATACTTCCAAAGACTTGTAAATAGCTCACATTTGGCTTATGCTTCCATAACCTCTCATAAGGGGTCAAATCATGAACCATTCCTGTTGGAGCTCTATTTATGACATGTATAGCCGTATAAGAAGCTTCTGCCCAAAACATATCTTGCATGATCTTTTCAATTCAACATGGCTCTAACAACTTCCTCAATCACATGATTCTTGCATTCTACAATACATTTTTGCTCTGGTGTATATGTACAAGACAATTGCCTTCTGATTTCATGATCACTAAGTTATTGATAAAATTCCCCTGAGATATATTCTCCCCCTAAATCTGATCCTATGCATTTTATGTACATGGAAAATTTCTTTTCAACCATATTTTTGAATTTCACAAAGCACTCAAAAACTTCAATTTGATAGTTCAGAAAATATATCCACGTATATCAGATATAATCATCAATGAATATCAAAAAGTATACTAAGACACCAATTGACTTTGTTCTAGTAGGTCAAACCACATCACTATGGCTCAACTCTAGAGGTCCCTTACTATGCATTTCTTTTCTTGGAAACTTCATACATTGATGTTTTCCAAATGTGCATGCTTCACAAATTCTCTCAGAATTTAAATGATCAAATCTTAGTAGTCCACGCACTAACGTTTGCTTTTCCATAGACTTTGGTTTTCTTCTAGTTGATATGACTAGTTCATTTATGCCATAATTCAGCTATATCTGAGTCTTCATTTTCTTGGCATACATATTCTGATAAAGAGGTGTGCGCATGTCAAATGTGAACAATCTACCCATCTTCTTTCCATGACCAAGCAATTTTCATCTTTCATTGTACTTGAAATCATGTTTGAGACAACAATGTTTGTTGAAAATTAATTCCATGATCGGCAAGCTAACCCACCAGAACTAAGTTTTTTGTAATGCTAGGCACATGTAAAACATCACTTAGTGTGTTCCAAACACCATTCTTCTGTACTAGTGGTACATTTCTAACATCGTTAATCAAGTGTAAGGTATCTTCACCAGTTGCCACATATTCTTTAGACTTCAAAGTATCTTTTGATTCAAATGAGTCTCCTATGCTTATCATGTGATTTGTGAAACCAGAGTCTATGTACCAATTCATATCATTTCCACCCTTAGACATGCTATTTAACACATGTTCCATTACAAACATATTATCTCTTCCATAATATGTATATGAACTTTTAGTAGATAATTTTCCATGTGATGCATAATCGCTTCTACCTCTTCCTCTTTAACTATTCTGCTTATGATAGCAATCTTTCTCAAAATTGCCATACTTGCTGAAATGGTAACAATTTCCAAGTGCCTATGATCTTCTTCTACCTCTAGAGTTTGATCTTCCTCTACTTCTTAGCATATCCATTATGATTACATTTCTAGAAGTTGAACGTCCATGACTAGAACCTCTTCCTCTATGCTGAGCGAATGCATGATCTCTTGAATTGCCACTTCCCGATGGTTTCAAACCAATCTTTACTTCTTTTGTCAGGCGAGCACTAGATTGTGCTCTCTGACTGCAGTAGAGAAGATTTCAGAAACAGAGGTCTGACTAGAAGAACACCCACATAGGAAAAATGATACAAGAATACATCATGGATATAAGACATCCCACAACCCTGGACTATTAGGTATGGAAAACTAGACTAGAGATTATTCAAGAGATCCCACAACCCGCGACCATAGGTATGGAACAAGATATCTGGATTACAAGAATTCCCTTCAAGGATATGAACTAGGTACAACAAATAACTAGAAAGGATCTCGTACTAGAAGATTACAACAGGATAAGAAAGGATGTCCACAATACAAGACTAGACAAGACTAGAGCAAGAGACAAGACTAGAACTTGAACTGGAACTTGAAAGTACTTACTTGGTAATCATTGCCCCTTGAGCTCCAAGACTGATTATGAATGTGGCAACCCCTCCTTATATAGGTGTTCAAAGGTGGTGTTGTATGGTGGTTACGACCTCATCATATCATCATGATGTTATCGACTTCTAACAGGACCTCCCGGTGTCAGAATTCAGCAAATAGATAGTTGATCTTGGGATTGTGGCACATTTCGGATGCAATGAAGCATTAGTTCCTCCAAACTTTTAATCAATCATGAGACATGGAAAGTAAAATGGAGGAATCGGTCTCCCTTGAGCTTCCTTAGCTTCATGACAAGATAGTTTCCTTGAGCTTTTAGTGGTGTGTTGTAGTATTTCCAAGATCTTTGATGGAGTGCCTTGAGTAAGCACACCTCTTTGATTGAGCACGAACTCCTGCTTGTCCTTTATATTCTTGTTATCTTCATAATGTGTATGCTCCATATAATTCGTAGTGACTTATTGGCCTTCAAAGATTCTTGATTGAGATTCTTGAGGAATAGTGTCTTCATTAATCAAGACTTCTGACTCTTGGACTTGGATTTCTTTTAGCAACTGATTCTCACACTGAATTGCTTGATTGATAGCTTCATCTAAAGTTTTTAACTGAGATGTAGAGGATAGAAAAACCTTTATTTCATCTCTCAGACCACTTTGAAATCGATTAACTAGATAGTCTTCTTGATATGCGGATCCTTGAAATACTGTTTTGAAGTCTGATGCGAATTCTCCAACTGAGCGATCACCTTGTTCTAACCTCCATTCAAAGTCTCGAAGTTTTTTATATATATCATCTAAAGTAGACTCGATATTTATGAGTATGGATATGGAGTCCATAATGCTTGACACAGTCTTGATGTGGATAGTCTTGCCAAAATGTCAAGGGAGCACTAGATTGTGCTCTCTGACTACAATAGATAAGATTTTGAAAACACACTTCTGATTATAAGAACACCCACGTAGGAAAAATGATATAAGAATACATCACCGATACAAGACGTCACACAACCCGGGACTATTAGGTATGGAAAATTGGACTAGAGATGATACAAGAGATCCCACAACCCGGGACCATAGGTATGGAACAAGATATCTGGGTTACAAGAATTCCCTTCAGGGATATGAACTAGATACAAGAAATAACTAGAAAGGATCACATACTACGAGATTACAATAGGACAAGAAAGGATGTCCATAATACAAGACTAGACAAGACTACAGCAAGAGACAAGACTAGAACTTGAACTCGAACTTGAAAGTACTTACTTGGTGATCACAGTCCCTTGAGCTCCCAAGACTGGCATTGGCAAGACTGATTATGAATGTGGCCCACCCCTCCTTATATAGGTGTTCAGAGGCGGTGTTGTATGGTAGTTATGACCTGATGATATCATCGACTTGTAACAGGACCTCTCGGTATCAAAATTCATCAAATACATAGTCGATCTTGGGGTTTTGGCATATTCCGGACATAATGAAGCATTACTTCCTCCAAACTGTTAACCAATCATGAGATAGGGAAAGTAAAATGGAATCTAAGGTTTCATATGGTTTCCTTGTCCATGACATCTTCTACCATACAAAGGATCACTGGCTCGTCAAAATTAGGCATAGTGCCTCTTACAAAGATAGAAGTGGTTAAACTCTTTTACTACAATCCTAGACTATTTAGCACAATTGATACCATATCGTCATCTTTGACCTTGCAACTTATGGAAGCTAAATCATTAGTGATCTTTCTAATTTCAGCCACATAATTGATTATAGATCTATTGCCTCTCCATACACTATATTTTTTATCTAAGTGAATTTGTCTTGCTTGCATTGATGTACCACATATCTTATGAATTATGTCCCAAGCTTCCTTCGGTGTGCTAGCCTTCATAATATTTGGGATTAGGCTCTCAGAAATACATATCAAAATCCAACGCAGGAGCTTTCTTGATTTTTCTATCCATGTTTTGTATTCCTTTTTCTCTTTTACATTCTGGTTATCTAGAAACTCAGGACACTCCTCCTCTCCATTCACGTATCCCCATAGACCTTTTGCCTTGCAATTTTAGCACTTCTCTACGCTATGGAAATCTTATGGAGAGACCTAGAAAGAATTTGGCAGCATTTCGGTTGTATTTCTAGATATATGAACCAAAAATGTAATGCTCACAAGTAATCTCAATGGTTTTCCTCTTGTTCTATGAACTCCCTATGCACTTATGTGCTCATTCATGACCTCTGGGAAAAACTTTCAGCAAAGTCTGCTTTGTCTAGAGTGTATATGAGCCAAATCAACAATGATGAATCCACTCTAAAACCCAAACTATAGTTAAAAGCATCAATAAGAACACGTAATGTAAGCAAATATTCTCTGACAAAAGTCCACAAAATCATACATTCATCCCGTGATTGATACATGAGGTCTTTGGACGTTCTTCTCTTTGGCCTTCCATCTATATCACCAAGGTATCTCCATGAGAGGAGAATGCCTCAGTTAAAAACCTCACCATGTCCCTGAGATTTTGTTTAAATTCAAGGTTTTCAGCATGGTAATATAACATCACAAGGTGCATAAGCTACCCACATTAAGGACCCACAAAATGCATACATTCATCTCACAATGTGTGAGTATTGTCCATTTAAGGACCCACAAGAGTATACATACATTGCCTGCCACATGCGATCAAAATGAAAAATTGAAATTAAATATGTACCTGAGATAAAATCCTCACAATTTCATATCAAGCTTCTAATATGTGTTCCTGCACTCCAATCTGTTTTTTCGCTACCACACTATTTTTGAATCGTCAAGGAAATTCTCTATTCGCCAAGGATTTCAAAAGATTTGACTTTTCATCTTCGATTCATGCAAGGTCGGCATGGATGAGGAGTGCTGCGCTTTCCTTTCGGCAATGATTTCAGTCATATTTCAGTGCTTGATGAAGACATTCTTCTGTTTGAAGTACTAAGCGCACAGCTTGCACCAGAAATAGTAGAATTGAGAAAAGTGTAAACAATAAGGAAGCTTTCTTCATCGTAGTAAGAGCGGAGAACTCTTGGAATCCTCAGCATCCACACATTGCATCACCAAAGACAGCACTCGTCTTTTCGAGTATGTCGCCTTCCATGATCACTCCAGAATTATCTGCATTGCCGTTCTTTGCAAGAGCTTCCACGTAGATAATTCCATCAGCAGTCTGTGCAAACCGAATGCCAAGTGGTTTCTCAAGCGTGAGCATGTACTCGTTCAAAGTAATTTTATAAGTGTTTCCTGCTGTAATCTCCTCAAATGAGAGAGTGCGCACTGGCGTTAAAAAATCCAACTTGCGGTTCCTCCTAGTTCTGATGATCTTTAATGAAAAATGAAAATGAGCAAGCGGGAGCCATGAAAGAGGTCTTGCACTAGACGCATTTGAATTTCACAGTTTTATTTTGAGTATATAAAATCTTGGTATGGATGCACACTGCTCATTTAAGGTAGTTAGAGTAATATAAACATGGGTTGAGAGGATATGGATCTTCTTGTACAATATGTCATGGTTTACATCCACTCAGTCGATCGTTTGCGGGTCATGAGAACGTCCCGTAAGTGGGATTATTCTGAGTCCTATTTTCTACATAACCCATCGTTTATACAAGTCAAATACTTTCACATGACTACATACTTTTTTCAATCAATTGTTTTTCTTGGAGAAAAGATGAACCTTTATGTGCATAGGTTTTTACGTTCCTTTCTCTCTCTCTCTCTCTGTGAGAATATTAGGTCTCTCCTGTTTCGGTTAGTCATGATCTAGTTTCCCATCACATTCCTTGTTGTTCTTGTTTCGGAAAAAAACTACTATGAAACCTCCTATGTGTCACGTTATCAGCACATAATAGGCACATCTAAGCACAATCCTTTTCGTTATTTGCGATCAGCTATGTTCAAGTACGAAAACTGGAATTGAAGACAAGTAAACTCGTCAGTAATTTTGAGTTTGTGTATTCGTAATCCATATTTCCAACCCTAAACGTTTTGTTTTCTATACTACCACAACGTGAAACTTTGATTTTATTAATCCTTGACATTCAACTGTCTAAGTATGTTCATAAGCATTGATTGAAGTCACATTCTTTGAGTTCAACGTTATGGATCGGATTTTATTTTGTTCATTGATTGATGAGTCAATTTCATTTATTTTGTGCACACACATTCATATTAAAGCAATTCACATTTTGGTATGCTGATCCATTGAAGTTTCTGACACTTGCATGACTAGCACCCCTATAGCTAGTAGTGGGTGCCGCTTGTTGGCTATCCGAACAAATGAAAATAAGGTAGAAAGCGTCTAGCTTAAACTAGGAGGTTCTTCGTTCATTGCAGGAACATACAATGGCAGCTCATAGTTGTGAGGAATTTCTATTAAGTCATGCAGAACACATTGATTACACATGATCGAAAGTCTAAAAACTAAATTCTCAATTTCGAATCTGTCCTCAAATCAAGTTAGGTACACTTTTTGGTTAGTAATCAGCGACTTCACTAGAAATTGGCACATGAACTTTTACGGTTCAATTTATTGCATTAAGGCTCCTCAACGACCCTTAGATGAGAGCCCTCAATGAACCTTAGATGAGAGCTTAGATAAGTCCTCAACGAACCTTAGATAAGTCCTCAACGAACCTTAGATTATAGCTTCGTTTCTAACATGATTTTTTGAACTCCATTCATACAAGCAGTGATATCATGCCCATGTTAGATGGAAGGGAAACTGTTATTTTTAGTATTTCAAGTGAAATGTACAAGGCTCTTTATACAATTATGGAGCATTGATAATAAACGTTATGTTGGTTTGGTATTGAAAATAGAAATGGTTTTGTATTGATAACGGATCCATAGAAGATATTTTCTACTTCTTACGTTTGATGCATGTGAATTGTACTCATGTATTTTGAGCATAGAGAAACTTTACATGGGTGACCACTTCTGATTTGATGTCAATATGGGTTGAGAGGATGTGGATCTACTTTTTGGTTAGTAATCAAATGACTTCATTGGAAATTGGCGAATGAAATTTGACGGTTCAAGTTATTGCATTAAGGCTCCGTCAGATAAGTCCTCAACGAACCTTAGATTAGAGCTTCGTTTCTAACATGATGTTTTGAACTGCATTCATACAAGCAGTGATATCGTGCCTATGCTAGATGGAAGGGAAACTGCTAATTTTAGTGTTTCAACTGAAATGTACAAGGCTCTTTATACAATTATGGAGCATTGATAATAAAAGTTTTGATGGTTCGTATTGAAAATGGAAATGCTTTTGTATTGAAAATGGATCTACAAAAGATATTTTTTACTTCTTACTTTTGATGCGTGTGAATTGTACTCATGAATTTTGAGGATAGAGAAACTTTATATGGATGACCACTTTTTATTTGATTTCAATATGGGTTGAGTGTTACTGAAAATATATAAGCCTTCACATTTGGCTTAGCATGAAATACATTATGTGGAAACATTTGATGGATCATGTGAATCCTAGCTTATAACCTTTTGATTATTCACCACTGTAAAAGGTTTTAACCTTGAGATAATCTTGTAAATCCATTTATCTCGTGGAGTTAGGATAACTATGAGCCACGAATCAAATTAGATGGAATAACTTCTAAATTATTGGAAGTCATCTTTTTTTAGATGGACCCAAGTTTGAATTCAAATTCAAACTTCGAAGAAACTCTTATAAAAGCCTTTGTAAAAACTCACAACTTAGTGGCCTCATTGACAGTACGTTTCTTGATCATTTTGTAGTACCTAAGTGACTTACATCATAGCTCACTTACACTACCATCATTCAGCATCATGACAATGCCAATGATCTTGTACAATCATGTTTATAATACATATGTGACATTGATCATCTATGTCTACTTCTCTGCTATGACTACTCAAAAGAGTGAACTTTCTCTGGTCATATCTCACTGATATGTCAACCACTTGGCATGATATATAGCTTTCTGGAGCCCACTTGAAGTCTACCTTATGTTGTCAATCTTTCAAAGCATTTGGTTAAGCCATCTAGGAGAAATTGTCCTCTAAGTGCTCACTACTCATCTATTGGTTAGTCCCTAAAAAGTCAAGGTAAGCTTTGGATTGCTAAATTGATTTCCAAGAAGCTACTTTATCTTTTTTTATGATTCCATGTGTAATCATTAGCTATCTAAAGTAGTTGAATTCCCTCATAAGGAATTTCATCAATTGCTACTATACTGTGAGCACTGAGCAAAAGAACCAGCATGTGTATAGACCAAAATAGCAAGTTTTATGAAACTAGCTATTCATGAAGTAGTCTATTTTGATTCAATTGTTTCAAGAATCAAATCCAAAGTATATAGGTACTTTTTCGTGTCAATTTTCTAGATAAAAGGGTCTACTACATTATTCTGAAGTGTAGTAGGTTAGGTACACTTTTTGGTTAGTAATCATCGACTTCATTGGAAATTGGCAGATGAACTCTGACGGTTCTATTTATTGCATTAAGGCTCCTCAACGAACCTTAGATGAGAGCTTAGATAATTCCTCAACGAACCTTAGATGAGAGCTTAGATAAGTCCTCAACGAACCTTAGATGAGAGCTTAGATAAGTCCTCAACGAACCTTAGATGAGAGCTTAGATAAGTCCTCAACGAACCTTAGATAAGTCCTCAACGAACCTTAGATTAGAGCTTCGTTTCTAACATGATGTTTTGAACTCTATTCATACAAGCACTGATATCATGCCCATATTAGATGGAAGGGAAACTGCTATTTTTAGTATTTCAAGTGAAATGTACAAGGCTCTTTATACAATTGTGGAGCATTGATAATAAACTTTATGTTGGTTTGGTATTGAAAATGGAAATGGTTTTTTATTGATAACGGATCCATAGAAGATATTTTCTACTTCTTATGTTTGATGCATGTAAATTGTACTCATGTATTTTGAGCATAGAGAAACTTTACATGGGTGACCACTACTGATTTGATGTCAATATGGGTTGAGAGGATGTGGATCTACTTTTTGGTTAGTAATCAACGACGTCATTGGAAATTGGCAAATGAAATTTGACGGTTCAAGTTATTGCAGTAAGGCTCTGTCAGATAAGTCCTCAACAAACCTTAGATTAGAGCTTCGTTTCTAACATGATGTTTTGAACTCCATTCATACAAGCAGTGATAACGTGCCTATGTTAGATGGAAGGGAAACTGCTAATTTTAGTGTTTCAAGTGAGTACAAGGCTCTTTATACAATTATGGAGCATTGATAATAAAAGTTTTGTTGGTTTCGTATTGAAAATGGAAATTGTTTTTTATTGAAAATGGATCCATAGAAGATATTTTCTACTTCTTATGTTTGATGCGTGTGAATTGTACTCATGAATTTTGAGCATAGAGAAACTTTATATGGGTGACCACTTCTGATTTGATGTCAATATGAGTTGAGTGTTGGTTAAAATATACAAGCCTTCACATTTGGCTTAGCATGAAATACACCGTTTCCCTTCTTTCATTGACAAGTTTGACAAGAATGTTTATCCACCATGGTCCTTGAGGATGAAAACCTATCTACAAGGAAGGAGTCTCTATGGATACATAACAGGACATGAGGAGATGACCATATTCAGAAGCAAAGGTCAACCTATAGGAGAGGAGCTAGAGAGACTCAACTCATGGTGTGCCAAACATGCTTTAGCTAGGTCATATCTACTTAGCTCTATGTCCGACTTCCTTCTTCCTCACATTAGAAATTGCAAAACTTCTGAAGAGACTGGGGATACTTATCTTCATATTTTTCTTCCAATACAAGAGCTAGAAAAAACCAATTGCGGATTGAGTGTACCACTCAAAGGAAGCAACCGAAGAAAAATGTTTTAGATTATGTGAGAAAATTAAAGGATGTGGCTGATCAATTGGCAAGGAGAGGAGAGGCGATTGAAGAAGAGCAAATATTGAGAAAAATAATCAATGGCATCAAGGCACATGACAAGTGGGAAGCTTTCACAACTGTTATGGACCTTTACATGGATATGCGAACCATCAAGAGGTAACAATTCTTCTGCCCTCGATATAGATGAAGGAAAGTCTAAGGATAAAGAAAAGATCAAGAAAGTTGAAGATGAAGGTATTAATTCTCAAGCTAGCTATGCAGGGAGAGGTGGGAACTCAAGAGGAAGGGGCAGAGGAGGTAAGCAAGGTAGAGGGAGACGTTTCAACTCTTCCCCATGCAATATATGTGGATTGTCTAAGGACACAACAGATGAGTGCTATAGAAAATTCAAGAACCACACAGGAATAGGATTCCAAAGAGTTAGCTACTCACAATCAAGAGGAAGATTCAACGATAATCTAGGATGCAACCATGGCTACAAAAACAATTATCAAGAAGGATACAAATCAAGAAAATATTTCAACAACTATATAGAGGATCAAGAGGATTCTCTTATCATTATGAACATGACTTCAAAACAAGGTATGAATGATAAGCACCTCTTTAATATTGACTCAGATTGTTCAAACCATGTAGCAGGCAATGTAGCTCCCCTTTGTGATCTTGAGGAGCCCAAGGGAAAGCACCAAGTGCAGAAATGCGATGATACTAAGCATTTTGATGAGTGTTGGACAGATAGTTGAAAATGGTTTTGAGGTTAGGTTGAATAAATTTTGGTGCTCTTGTGGAGGACCCCCAACAAGGATTCAAAACAATAACAAAGGGAGAGAAAACATGTAGATTTTCTACATTTGAGCTTGAGGACACTAGAAACATTGCACTTTATAATTATAAGGATCAAACCTTGTCTGAGTTAGACATATGGCATAAAAGATTAGGAAACATTCGTGAGAGAACATTGAAGCAGATATGTAGAGATCAATGTGTACTTTGGATACCTAATGTATCCAAGCAATATATGATCTATAAATATGGTGCATGTCACTTTGGTAAATCACAGATGTTAGCATTTACAAAGAAAGGCTATATGCATGAGGATTATGTGGAACTTGTCCACACAGATCTGTGGGGACCAAGCAAGGTTCCTTCAATTTCAGGTTTAAGGTATTATGTGTCATTTATTGATCATTTCAGTAGGTGGAATATCTTGTATTTCATGAAACATAAGGGTGAAGTGTTTAGTTGCGTCAAGCAGTATCTTGCACTTGTGGAGAATCAAACAGGAAAAAGTCTAAAGAGGATATGGTCAGATGGAGGAGGTGAGTACTTCTCCAATAAATTTGATGCATTTTTCGAGGACAGAGGAATCAAGAGGGAGATCACTACTAGATATACCCCTGAACAAAATGGAGTAGTAGAAACGAGGATCAGATTGATTGTGGAAGCAGCTAGATTAGTGCTAAATGAAAAAAGGTTGCCAAATTACTTATGGGTAGAGAGTGCTTCTTCTGCTACTTATCTTATTAACAGGTTACCTTCTAAATCCCATTGATGGAATTACCGCCCATGAGGCATGGAATGGTAGGAGACCATCACTTGAACATTTCAAAATATTTGGTTGTGTTGCTTATGTGCATGTTCCATTCAGATCAGAGCTAAGTTAGAACCTTAGGCAGAGAAATCTATCTTCATAGGGCATGATATAAATAAAAAAGGATACATGTTTTATAATCCAGCCAAAAAAGGATTTATGGTTAGTAGAGGTGTGTTTGATGAGAATGATTTTTGGTTTGAAAGTGAATGCAAGAAGGTCAAATTGCTATATGACTGGAAAGAAGAATTTCCAAGCCTCACAAGGAGGAGCCAAGCATAATCGAAGACAACAAATCAAATGATGAGGACACCATCAACTTGGAAGAGTTCAAAGCATGGAAATCAAAAGGCAAGGTCAAAATGAAGAGTTTGGAGGACATACCTGAGTCATCCAACCAAGCATTAAGGAGATCACAAAGAGAGAGTAAGAAGCCAATCAGATATGGGTATGATACTTCATTAATTACTAAGCATTCCATTTATCTTGCTAAGGATTCATCACTTGAAGAACCTTATTCATATGAAGAAGCAAGTACCAAAGTAGAATGGAAGGAGGCTATGGATGAAGAAATAGAAGCCCTTGAAGAGAATCACACTTGGGAGCTCATACCCAAGAAGGCATCAATGAAGGTAATTAGTTCTAGGTTGATTTACAAAATCAAAAGGAACTCAGCTGGATCCATCAACAGTTATAAAGCTATACTTGTGGCTAAGGATTTTGCACAAACCCAAGGAGCAGATTATGAAGAGACTTTAACTAGTAGCTAAGATGCCAACCATTAGAGGTAAGTGTAGCTCCATCTAGAAACTCTAATATGTATCAACTAGATGTAAAAAATGATTTTCTCAATGGGTGGATTTCAGAGGAGGTTTACATGGCTCAACCTCCTAGCTATGAAGACCCAAGCAAGGTAAATCATGTATGCAAATTGAAGAAAGCTCTTTATGGTTTGGAGCAAGCACCTAGGGCATGGAGCCATAGTTAACAACCTATCTTCAAGACCAAGGATTTATGATGAGGAAGGTAGATTCTTCTTTGATTGTCAAGAAGAGTAATTCAAAAATGACATATTTATGTGTATATGTTGACGACATCATTCTTACAGGTAGTGATGCCAATGGTATCAAACAAATAAGAAACCAGATGATGCAAGAGTTTAAGATTAGTGACCTAGGGTTTCTAAAGTATTTTCTTGGACTTGAGCTAGTATACACTAGTTCTGATATCTACGTCACTCAAAGGAAATATGTGCGGGACATAATGAAGAAGTTGCACATGGAGAATGCAAAAGTATCTAGCACCCCTATGTAGGTAAATCAAAAGTTGAGTGCTCATGAAGGTGATTTTCTTGAAGACATTGTAGGTTATCAAAGCATTGTTTGAAGTCTAAAGTATGCAACATTAACAAGGATTGACATATGTTATAGAGTAAGTGTTCAAAGTCAATTCATGCATAAGCCTAGATCACCTTACTCAAAATCTACTAAAAGAATCTTGAAGTATCTCAAAGGTACTCAAAATCAAGGACTTTACTTCCCATACACATCATATTTGGATATAAAGTTGTACTCAGATGCAGATTGCGCAGGATGTAAGGATGACAAAAGAAGTACTTCAAGATATTTATCTTTTGAAGGTGATAAACCTATCTCATGGTCTTCTAAGAAGCAACAAACTGTTGCTCTATCTTCAACAGAGACTTAATATATGGGATTAACGAATGCTACACAAGAAGCTATTTGGATTAGATTGCTCTATACAGGTCTGGGACTTCACACTAATTCACCTATGACCTTTGGCGATAACACCAACTCTTTGCATCTTGTAGCCAATCCAATTTATCATGCAAGAGCCAAGCATATAGAAGTGCACTATCACTATGCTAGAGAGAAACTCTTGAGAAGGAGATTCAAATAAGCATATGTATCTACAAATATGCAATGTGCGGATTTGTTAACCAAGCTTTGCAGGTTCAAAACCATGATTGGATTACAAGATATTCATGAACACTAATGAAGCAATGCAAGCCAAGATGTTTGGCTTGAGGGGGAGTTGTTGGTGCAAATATACAACCCTTCACATTTGTCTTAGCATCAAAAACATTATGTAGAACCATTTTATGGATCATGTGAATCCCACGTTGTAACCGTTTGATCATTCACCATTGTAAAAGGTTTACCATTGAAAGAATGTTGTAAATCAATATATCTCCTAGATTTAGGAGAAGTATGAGCTAAAAATAACATTTGATGGACTAACTCCTAAATTATTGGAAGTCACCTTTTTTTTTAAATGGAGCCAAGTTTGAATTCAAATTCAAACTTGGAAGAAACTCTTATAAAAGCCTTTGTAAAAACTCGCAACTTAGTGGCCTCATTGACAATACTTGTCTCGATCGTTCTATAGTAGCTTAGTTACTTACATGATAGGTCACTTAGACTACCATCATTTGGCATCATTACAATGTCAATGATCTTGTTCAATCATGTTTTATAATACATATATCACATGGATCATCTCTGTCCACTTCTCTGTTATGACTACTCAAAATATTGAACTTTCTCTCATCGTATCTGAGTGATCCCTCAACCATTTTGCATGATCTATATCTTGTTAGAACCAACTTGAAGTCAAATTTATGTTGTTGAAATTTCAAAGCATTTGGTTGAGCCATCTGGGAGAAATTGGTGCCAAAGTGCTCACTAGTCATCTACTACTTAGTCCCTAAAAAGTTGGGTGTAAGCTTTGGATTGGTAAATTGATTTCTCAGAGCATAGTTTATCTTTCTTGATGATTCCACTTGTAATCATTAGCTATCTAAGCTAGTTGAAATCCCCCAAAAGGAATTTCATCAATTGTTATTGTACTGTGAGCACTCAGCAATGAAACTAGCTATTCATGAAGTAGCTAAAGAGCTGATACAAAGACCAGGGATTACAAAAAACAAACTAGGCAAGGAAATAACAAAGATTACACCAGGAAATTAAGTAGGTATGAAGAAATCTGATGTGTAATAATGTCTCCCTCCATGTACAAGGAGAAGTGATGGCCTGATGCTCAAAAAGATTGAAGTTCCCATGGGGGATATCTCTGAGAGTTGTAATACTCTTGTGACCCAAAGCTTTGAGACCATTAAAACAGGAGTGAAGTAAAGAGCTTCTACCATTGTTAAACAATCTATCATTTCTTGACCTCTAAATGAACCAATGGATGTGCCCTCTCCATATACTCCATAGAGCATAATCAAACTTGTTGCTGGAGCCAATGAGAGTTTTTTTGAATCTAAGGTTGATATTCCATTGCTTCCAGTAAGGTTGCAGGAGAATCCAAAACTTCTAGGCGTGCATATAACTAAAACAAAGGTGGGGGATATCCTCCTCATTGCCATAGAGCACACAAAATTCATCGTAAATACCAAATTTACTGGCTCTCAAACCACACTAGACCCCATGTTGAAGGATGAGCCACATAAAAAAAGAGTGCTTGATGTTGTAGGGGAGGTTCCAAACACTCGTGAATCTGTGTCTCTATTGAGTAGAGTTTCACCTTAGGCTCCATGTAGCATTCAATTTGTGTAGTATTAGAGAGATGGTGCCTCATTTCTATGTAAATATCCTCATCATGTCTTGAGGGACTTTCTTCAGGTTGATAGACTTCCTTTGATTAGTAGCAGTAAGTCTTCTCACCAGCATGCCTTTATGCTCAAGCACCACTTGCAAGCAGCCAATAAACACATTAAATACTTCAAAGAGCTACTCATTGAATAAAATCTACCCTCCATCAGTAATATCTTTCCAAGATGAGAACCCCTTCTTGCAACATTTATGTTGCTTAATCCTTGAGGAACCATTATCCCACACAGATATATAGCCACACCATATGCTCTTTTGCATAAAGAAAAATAAAGAAACAGGAAAAACTTAGGGTTAGGAAAACAATCCACTTTCACACTCATCCAAGATTTCCAAAACCTGCAAGAAATAGAGCTACAAACAGGGGTGTGGTTATGGGAAGAAACAAGAATGTCCCACAAAATATGATCTTTCTAGGCTTTGTACTGAGTTAAGTGAAATTTATCCAAATTTATTTTTATAAGGCTAGCCCAAAAGTCTGCGGATTCAATAGCTCTAAATATCTATTTGGCAGAGAGGTTAGTGGCCATTTTAATTTGGTAGAAAATTCCTAAGCCTCCCTCCTTCTTGGGAAGACAGTAGATTTTCCACGCCACTTAAGGAATTTGGTTGTGATGTAGACTTCCTCCCCACATAAACCTCTTGGCAAGATGAAAGACTTGGTTAACATCTTTTTGTTTGGCATCCAGCAAGAGAAAAAGTAGACCAAAGTGGGTAGTAAGCAGTGATTCAGGACAAAAACTTTGTGGGAGATAGTGGGCTCGCAAGCATACCAGTGAAAAAGCTTATTCCTTAATTTACCTAGCATCCATTGCCACCTTTGGTTTAGGGAGAATTGAAAGCCCATAGGGATACCTAACAATCTAAAGATTTCTCCATTGTTATTGATTTCACACCCTAGATCAGAAATGGAGTATGGCACCACATTGGAGAGGCTTTGAAAGCAGTCTTCGTGTGGTTAATAAGAGATCCATTGCCTAAACAGAATGTGTAAAGGCATTCCAAAACATAATCAGCATACTTAGGCACAACTTTGAAAAAGATATTAGTGTCATCAGCAAATGCCTAAAGGTAGAGCTGGTTGTCCAAGCCCGGTGTGGAGATTCCTTCAATTTTATTTTGACTAAGAGCATCTTTCAACAACCATCCAAGGGCATCACTAGCTATGGCAAAGAGGAGGGGGGAAAGGGGGCAACCTTGTCTGATGGATCTCTTAAGTCTAAAGTGAGGAGATAGGGAACCATTAATAGAAACCCTAGAATGGGCATTGCCAAAAAGTGTGTTCATAGCTCTAATGAAGAGTTTTCCCATACCAATGTCTTGAGGAGATTGGAGAACAGAATCCCATCCAATCCTATCATATGCTTTGTCAAAGTCTGTTTTGAAGAAGTAGAAAGCTTGACTGGACTCTTGGGCATACTCCATAGTCTCCCATAAAGAAATGATAGCATCAAGGATGTATCTTCCTTTGATGAAGCCTTTTTGTTGAGGGAGGATAATGTCTTTCATGTGAGGGCTAAGTCTCCTAGCTAAAGAGGAAGCAATTATTTTGTATATGAAAGTCAAACAAGTAATGGGTCTCCAGTTGTTCAGGTCCTCTTTGGGTCTCCCCTTATGTATAAGTTTAAGTACCCCAATGTTGATTTCAACAAGATGAGAGCCTTTCCTAACAGCTTCTTTGCACACCAAGAGAATGAAGGGAGTCAGAAAGTCATCAAGAGCAATGAAAATTGCAGTCGGAAGACCATCAATACCAAGAGATTTATAGGGTTTCAATTTACCTATGGTTTCTTTAATCTCACCGGCACTACGTGGCATGTCCAGCAAGGCAGCCATGGGGTGAGCTAAATTTTTTTTCTCTTTAGAGCAATCGAGGATCTAGCTGCACGGATATCCTCCCCCCACTTGGGAGAACTAGAGAAAACATTAGTAGAGAAGCGGGTGGCCTCCTGCAAGTTATCCTCAACATTGATAGCAAAACCACCAGACTTTTTCATCAACAAAGGAATGAAATCCTAACTCTTCTTCTTTTTAACCAAAGAAAACATGGGTTTGTTGGGACGATCGAGGTTCCTTGCCCAAAATTCTCTTGAAGCGGAGAGAATGGTGCTAGCCTCAAGGTATTCTTCGTACTTCAATCTCTCGTAGAGGCATAAAGCCCTATCAAAGTAGGTGGGATCTTTGGAGTTGAGAATTTTTTCAATTTCACTAGAGATTTTTGCCTTCTTGAAGCCCTTAGGGATTTTCTTAAGTTATTGAAGTGGGTGAACATGTATCGCACTTCCTTGATGGATCTGCACCATTCAATCACTTTTCTTGCTTTTCTTGGTTCACAAAAATTCCTCTGAACACTCATGTATGTCAAGTTATCAGCACATGAAAACCTGATTTGCATTGTTTATCGTCACCTCTGCTCATCTACGCGATACCATTTTATTTTCAGTCCTCGTTGCTTATTTGAGTGAGAGAGAAGAAGGAAATTGATACCACTTGGTCTCATAATGGGGCAGAATTTTGATAGAATCATAACATGGAAGAAGTTTATTAAATAAGAAATTAACTCTGGAAACTTCTAAAGTATATGCCTATGATATCCGAAACAGAGCGACAAGCTTAATAAACGATCAATTATGCAAGCGAGAATAAGGAGACCCAAATGAAAAAGTAATGGCGGACACTATCCAAAGCCTGCCAAAAGACCATGCCCTGACCCTGAAAAGTGGGGATATAGAGAGTCATCAAGGTAAGTGCATTGATCGCCTTGATTTCAGGCATAACGAAAGAGTAGGTGGATGCCCAAAGGTGAGCGGAACAAGAAAACTGTAAAAATACAAGAAGCTCCGAGGTTAGAAAAGCACGAAGAGGGGCTGCTTGAAAGTGCCTGGGTGAATCGGGCAAATTGCTATACTTTTTTAAGAGACTAGAAGCACGAGAGGATGTTGTCTGAAAATTAAGTACCACATGGAGAAATTTCAGTCAAGTGAAGATCATGTATTAAGAAATGTGAAGTCACATAAACGACACAGAACACTTGAGCAAGAACTTGACTTAAATAAGAGCTCCTCTATCAAGTTTTGATTGTACATAGGCTAAGCGGAGAAAAAGGACAATACACATAATTAAAAGGAACGAATGAGCATATTGGACAACTTGCACAAAGAGCCTAAACGGAAGCAAAGAAGCACGTGCATGCTTTTTGGGTTACCCGATTAGGCTTTTGGTTCACTGAACGTACCCTTGATGGCGTATGGATCCAGTGAGCGGAGAAGAGCACATTCATGATGATCACTCTCCTGATTTTGACATAATTCGTATTTCACATAGTTCAGGGTTGTATATTTCGACCGTCAACCATGCCCTTCAATTTTTAACGTTATCTGAACATAGCATTTATATTTCACATTTTTTATGTAATTTTGAATTTCACATGTTTTATGTAATTATTTTAAGGTCTATTAGAACTTATGGCCTCCTAAGGTCTAAAATGATCAAAACGGGCAATACCGCCATTAAAAATCTAACCGTCCTCCCCCCCAAGACACAATTGAAAAGATTGATTCGCAAAGAACGAGCATGTTGCACAACTTGAATCCGAAGACCTCCCTCAAGATGGAAGGCGCACGATGGAGGACGAAAATGAGATAATCTACGAAGAAAGACAGAATAAAACACATAAATAGGAGATAAAAAGTGAGCACCTTTGATACGTTGGAAGTAATGTAGGTCCTTGAAGCCGAAAAAACCAAGTTTTGAATTCAAGGAGAAGGACAAGCTTCAGATCACACGAAGCGTTTGAGTTCCGCTTACTCTCGAATATCGTCAGATCACCTACACTGTTTCCCCTGTCGTTGCTGCACAGGTAATATTTTTGATTGCTCTACTTTACTGCTTATTACAGAAGCATGCTGTGCATTCAGCACTATTATGTAGTTGGTTCGGTCTATTAAACATTGTGGTTTTCCCGTGCAGGTTTCCTGCACTGCCTTGCGCATGGCTTCTGCTATGCTTCCATACAATCAAGATTACTACACCGAGGACAAATCACAGACTAATGGCTTTCATAAGTCCCTCGAGAGGGCTATTGAAGACAGTCAGAAGCTTTTTCTATCCCTGCAATTTCCTGAAGGATATTGGTGGGGTGAGCTCGAAGCGAATGTAACCTTCAGGGCAGAAACGGTGATCTTGTACAAGATTCTAGGGATCGCAGCGCAGTAGCCAATTCACAAGGCGGAAAACTATCTGAGAAGGACGCAATCAGCGGACGGTGGGTGGGAGATATGCCATGGGGGTGGTGGATGCCTGAATTGTACAATCGAGAGCTACATTGCATTACGCCTCTTGAATGTTCCGAAGACGGATCCTGCCCTTCAGAAGGCGAGGCTGTTCGTTCTTAGCAAAGGCGGAATCGCCGAGTCTCGCATGTTCACCAGAATCTGCCTTGCTCTCCTAGGATGCTATGAATGGTCGAGCCTTCCTTCGCTTCCTCCATGGCTGATGCTACTTCCGACCTGGTTCTCATTCAATATCTACCAAACGTCATCCTGGGCGCGTGCAACTCTCGTGCCTCTAATTCCTACTGCTGAGAAAAAGCTGGTCTTCAAATTCAGCGAAAATCTCTCATTTGACGAGCTCTACACGCAGGAACGGGTGCGGAGCAGTTTCAGCCTTGGTGGCGATTGGAAGAGTAGGCTTTTCCTTGGTATGGACTATTGCTTCAAGATGATGGAGGGATTAGGGCTAGTGCCATTAAGAGAAAGGAGTTTGAATGATGTGACAAGATGGCTCCTTGCAAGAGTGGAAGAGACAGGAGATTTCTTCGCCATATATCCAGCTATGTTTTATTCTATTCTCTATATGAACAAGGTAATGGGCCTCGATGTTGCAGATCCTATTCTTTCAAAACTGCTGCTCGCTCTCAAGAGATTCTTCGTGGAGACGAAGGATGAACTCGTTGTGCAAATCACGCTGTCCCCAGTATGGGACACTGCCTTCATAGTCAGGTCTCTCGTGGAAAGCGGCCTACAGCCAGACCACCCAGCCCTGCCGAAGGCTGGGGAGTGGCTGCTCCAAAAGCAGGTGTCATTGGAAGGTGACTGGGTTTACAACGTCCCGTCCGCCTGCGGTGGCGGGGGATGGGCATTCCAGTTTTGCAACAGATGGTATCCTGATGTCGACGATACTGCATGCGTCGTGATCGCACTGAACAGCGTCACCTTGAGGGATGAAGAGGAGAAATGTAGCGCCATACGTAGAGCTCTCGATTGGATCCGGCATATGCAGTCCACGCCCGGTGGCTGGGGAGCATACGATAAAGATAACGATAAGGAATGGCTAAATTCAACTCCTGTGGGGGACATGAATGCCAAGACCGTGGATGTGAGAGCCCGCGTAGTAGAGATGGTGGGGTACCGTGGGCCGATTGAAGACAGAGTGCATCACTGCGTCTCTATGCAAATTCATTGACGCGTACATGCCTCCTGAATCAGTGTATAGAGCTCTTACTTACCTCAAGCGTGAGCAGGAGGAAGACGGGTGCTGGTTTGGGAGATGGGGAGTCAACTACATATACGGGACAGCCAGCGCGCTTATTGCGTTAGCCTTGACATCTCCAAGGGGATCATACGATGCTGAAATCAGAAGAGGTGCGAAGTGGCTAGTCCAAATGCAGAACAAGCCAGGGAGGATGGTGCCCGATCGGAAGACAGGTATAGGCCGTAAAATGCAGGGAAAGGGGACGCATGTGCAGAAGATGGAGGTTGGGGAGAGACATGCTCAAGCTACGTCGATCCCAAGATAAGAGGATGGTGCCAGGCAAGCACTGCTTCACAAACAGCATGGACACTTCAATGGCTACTAGCCGCAGGGGATGCATTGGGCGAGTATGAGGATGCAATTCATCTCCGAGTCAAGTTTCTACTATCCACGCAACGCGGCGATGGCTCTTGGCATGAGGCTTATTTCACGGGCACTGGCTTTGCTGGTCATATTTATCTTCGGTATCATATGTGCCCAACACTTCTCTCTGTCGGCACTCTCTCGGTATCGACGTCGCGTTCAAAATGGCAAAATCAGGAAGTCTTCATGATTGAAGATGTGACTCACACCCATTACTCCCAACTCATATGGATATTGTCTCTGTTGCAGTGCAGTTTTGGATATATCGAAGCTCCAAAATTGTAAAAAAATGATGGCCTGCTGCAACAGTCTTACTCATAGCTTCTCGGATAGTCGCTTCCTACACAATCATAGCAACCATAACCATATTTTAAACGATCTCATTTGTTCACCAAAGTATTCCATTCTCTCTTCGATGGGAAACCAACATAGCTTTCTCGTCCTCAATTGTTCATTGTACTATAAGTATTATAACTATGCAGATGGTTACAAATATATGTCGATTGGTTACAAATATATGTCGATGAGAAGATGCTCATCCCTCTTCGTCTTCACAATCTACATAAAGTTTTATTGCTTATGGTGCATCTTGTTACATAAAGCTTTACATATGAGAAGAATCTTCATCAGTGAAAACTAACTAAGAACGGCTTTTCAAATGAGGCCAAAACATTCATCCCAGGTAGAACTTCGCGGTTCCTGAAACCCTAGTAGAGCGGAGTCTTTACTCCTTCATGCAACACTGTTGTTCGACCCTAAGCATGCTCCTAACTGATTGTGCTGGCTCCCCTGAGGGGCTCTTCTGAGAGGTCTCCACGGTCGCGCTCTCCCCCTGTGGGGGGAGGGATGATGGATATGATTCCAATTAGTACTACATCTCAAGCTATGGATCTCTGTACTCCTGTGTTGCAAGTGCCGAAATCGCCTCCTGGCAGGTCAAATGGTGGAGCGGCATCACTTATGCAATGCACTTCTCGTAGCTTCTCTCTCCCTGATTTGAGAATGGAATTACAAGGTCAATAGGTTTTCCAGGGCCCTTCTAGAGTTCACAAAGAAGGTGAAAGAGGTCCCCTGAGCTCAATAGTAACAATTTTCAAACAAGTGAGTCTTCACGACTCCTTAGATAAAATGCATATTAGGTCTGTGCTCCTTCACCATACACTACAACATATCGAGGGTATATCGAAGCTTTTACCGAGTAAAATGAACGGGTGCAATTTGCCCATGATGTCAGTGTTGCGGTCGGTATGGGCGTCTGAAACATAGCGCCGGTATGGGCATCGAAAACATTGCTTTTCATATGAGAAGAATCTTCATCAGTGAAAACTGACTAAGTACTGCTTTTCAAATGAGGCCAAAACATTCATCCCAACTTTGAATCTTCTCCTTGTTCATTATCTTTTCCAATAGATAATGGGATTGGGAAATAGAACGGTTTAAAAAACAATGCACTTACTGAATTAAACAACTCGCAATGAATGAACACACTCACGTACTTGATTAGAAATGAAAGAAATAATCAATTCACTATGAATTAACAATATTAGAGATCTTCTTTGAATTCGTTTGCAATATAGATGTATTTGGAATAGAGGATCCATTTTGCATCATCTTATCCTAACGACCCATAGTCCTTACCACCGTAGAAATAGAACAACAAGGTATATATCAAATAGAACTCTACCGTTCAGATAAGACAATAACTCTTAGTAAGATTTATTCCACGACTAATTCTACACTATTTTACAAAATTGTTCTTTGTCAACCATTGCATGCGTCAAAGATCTACATCCCTAGGCCACTTGTTTGATCTTCATCATGCTGCAATTCCGTGAGAAACTATCTTCAGAGTCCAAAAAGAAAATCAACAAACATTTTAGAATTTTGAGCTTTTAATAAATTAAGATTAACCTATGATTTCTATTCATTTAGGATAATTTGAATCCCACTCCATATATAAATGTGATTGGAAACTCCATATACAAATTGTGCTCCGAGATTCTCTTCATTTTCTCATGAATGTAGGTAGCTTCAACAATTTCATGTTTTCAAGCTTCGATTACATCCTCTTGGAATTACAAATCTTCAACCTCTGTATTTACAATTAGGTCCACAACCTTGGAAGTCTATTCGAACAATCAAATATTTGCTTGTAAAAACGTATTAATCTCTCCAATCACCGAAATTCGTTAGTGATGTAGTTTTTGAAGGATTGTATTGTTTTCTAGTTGGTGTTCCAACTTGTTCTCTCTGCAAGACTAGTTTTTCTTTGTTTTGGTTTTGATTCTTCTCCATTATCAAATGATTGTGATTGAGTCGCTAATGCACTCATTAGAGCTTACCAGGATGAGTGGAATAAGTAGATAAGATATAGAATCATATTTTCTATTCTTCATCCATCCATATCACTGGAACCCTATGCGGATACTAAATATGCTATAGTTTGATGGATTCCTGATACTACTAGCCACTTGGGTATTTAGACATGGTTACACAAGTCTAAAAATAAAAGAGATCATAATATTAGAAATGATTTGGATGACCTATAAGAAGAACCATGCTTGTATAGAAGTTTCATTTAGAAAAATTAAAAAAATTTACTAGACCATCACTATCAAATGCCCTTACATAACGTTCATCATTTCAATCCACCTAGTGACCCGTTTATATTTTATTCTATGATTGTTCTCCTTGCATATGGAATGAGGCTAGATTCACAAAGACATATTTGTGATCCTAAGTTGGTGGATTCCCCAAAATGAGCATCGATTATAATCGTTCTTAAAAATATCTATATTTTGTAACAAATTAATTGCCATCTATTCACACGTCACTAGAACATTGATAGATTTATTATATAGCAACATTTTGATGCATTTAATCAAGGCGTTTCAAGTACTCTACTTTTGTTACTGGTAGATCTTTAGAAACCTAATTATCCGGAGACCAATGCTAGTGGTATTGTAGTTGGTGTAGTTTCAATTCTTGATTGCAGATCAATTGTGTCTAAGAGTTTAAAAGTGCATCTCATTATCAAAACAAGAGCATACATGGTCCATAGCTGAGAAGCTCAGGACTCTTTGTTAGTGGGGGCATAAGTCATAATCGGGTGCTTGTTACCTGACTAAGAACTTCTTTTCACGGTTACCATTTCTAAATCCCTTAGATCACTTAAATCTACTGACTCAACATAATAATTCTCAAACCTTTTAAATTTGATTTTATTATGGTTTTATGAAATCTTGCTTTGATCACAAAATGCATACAAAACAATGCACTTACTGAAATAATCGACACACTATCAATGAACAAACTTACGTACTTGATTAGAAATAAAGGAAATAATCACTACATTATGGATGAACAGTCTAAGAGATCTTTTTGAAATTTGTCTGTAATAAATAGTATTTAGAACAAAGGAGCAAATTTGCATCATCTTATCCTAGTCATGCTACAAATAGAACAATAGGTAAACATCAAATAGAACTCTATTGTTCACATAAGACAATAACTCTTAGATAGAACTGTTCAATGAGTAACTCTTCACTATTTTATAGAATTGTCTCTCTATCGACCAATATTGGCATGCATGACAGATTTGCATCCCTAGGCCACTTGTTGATCTTCATGATGTTGCAAGTGTGTTAGAAACTGCTTGTGGAGTCCAAATACGCAATCAACTAACCTTTTAGAGATTTTACCTTTTAATAAATGAAGATTAACCTATGATTGCGAATGATTTAGGAGAATTCCAATCCTACTCCATATACAAATGGTGCTTGGAGATTTTATTCATTTTCGTATGAATGTACGTAGCTTCAAAAATTGCGTGCTCTCAAGCTTCAAATACATCCTATTCCAATTACAACTCTTCTTCATCCATCATGAAAATTAGCTCCACAACCTTGGAAGTCTATTACAACAATAGAGTATGTGCTTGTATGAACATATTAATCTTTTTAGTCACAAGAACTTGTTAGTGGTGTAGTTGTTGAAGAATTGTATTATTTTCTAGTTGGTGTCCACCTTGTTCTTTTTGCAAGACTAAATTTTTTCTCTTTGTTCTCGTTTTGTATCCATTATCAAATGATTGTGCTTGAGTCACTAATGCACTCATTAAAGGTTATTAAGATGAGTGGCATAAATAGATAATAGATAGAGTCAATGTTTATATTTTTCATCCATTCATATCACTTGAGCCCTATTATGCGATTGAATATCCAATGCGTCGATGGATACCTTATACAACTAGCCACATGGCTATTTAGACATGCTAACATAGGTTTGAGAATAAAAGATTTCATGAGGTTAGAAATTACTTGGATGACCTTCATATAAGGAGAAGCATACTTATATCATGGATTAATTTAGCACCAAAACAAAAAACATCTATAGGCCATCAATTCTAATGCCCTTACATAACACTCATCATTTTTAATCCACCTCATGTGACTTGCACATTGTATTGTATGATTGGTCTCACAACATCTCGAATTAGGCTAGATTCACAGAACCTTTCTCTGATCCTAAGTTTGTTGATTCCTCAAAATGAGCATCTACTATGATAATTCTTAAACTTATTTGGATTCTATAAGAAATTCATTGCCTGCTACATTTACTCATCGCTTCTCGGAAAGTCGCTTCCTACACAATTATAGCAACCATCACCATATTTAAACAATCTCATTTCTTCACCAAAGTATTCCATTCTCTCCTTGATGGGAAACCAACATAGCTTTCCCGTCCTCAATCGTTCATTGTACTATAACTATGCAGATGGTTACAAATATATGTTAAATGGTTACAAATATATGTCGATAAGAAGTATCTCATCGTTCTTCGTATTCACATTCTACATAAAGTTTTACTGCTTACGGTGCATCTTGTTACATAAAGCTTTTCATATGAGAAGAATCTTCATTACTGAAAACTGACTAAGAACTGCGTTTCAAATGAGGCCAAAACATTCATCCCAACTTTGAATCTTCTCCTTTTTCATTATCTTTGCCGATAGATAATGGGATTGGGAAGTGGCACTATGCATAGTTCATATCAATAGAGGTATCATTTCTAAATCCCTCAAATCAGTAAAATCTACAGATTCAACACATTAGCACTCAGACCTTTTCAATCTGATTCTATTATGGTTTTATGAAATCTCCCTTCGATCACATGCTTATAGAAGAAATAGAACGGTTTAAGAAACAATACACTTACTGAATTAAACAACTCGCAATGAATGAACACACTCACGTACTTGATTAGAAATGAAAGAAATAATCAATTCACTATGGATTGTTAAAAGGGACTATCAATAGATCCGCTTTTAATCTCTTTTCGGGTTCTTGGGGATGGTATGGGTCTGACAATGTAGAGGCTCTTTCTCTGATTTTCCCAATTAACTAATTACCCAAAGAGTAATTATACGCTCAGGCATTACTTCTGTTTCACATTTATAATTTCCCGTTTACGGTATCATCACACATTAACTTATCGCACAGTCGTTCAATCAAATAATCGAACATATCTATTCCTGTTACGACAGTAATACTCTGTAGTATTAGTTTACGGCAATTCAATAAGAACAGACTTAACTGTACTCAGATATATGCAAACTCTACAATAGGACGTCTCTGCAAGGTCGCAAATCGCCGAGAAAGATAGTCTAGTGATCCCGTCTCCTCTCGCACCGGAGAACCACGTAATGTCTCTTCATTAATGATTAAAAGGGTTACATCACTTCGCTACACCCTTTCGGTGCGTGCGTACCTCTAGGTGTCGGGAAGTGTCGGGAAGAAGGAGGTCGTGGCGGGAAGCCGACGTGTGGGGTTGGATCAGGCCCCGCTCTGGTGCGTCGTTCCCGTTGTCCTACGAGCGGCGTCTGCGCGCTGGGCGCCTCGCCTGTGCTCTCCGGAGCGTGCACGATCCTCGTAGGGTCCCTTGCCCCTCGGAAGTGTCGAGACGTGGGACCGTGGGCGTCAAAAAGAGACGATCGGATACCGTAGTGATACACGGAACGCAGATGAAGCCAACGATACAACGGAAATATGAAACTGAAGTACTCCAATAAAAAAGAGTGATACAAACAGGCCGCTACAGTGCAGGCCGAGGGTACAATAAAACCGCTACAGTGCGGTGCGATGATACAATATGAACGCCGCCGCTACAGTGCGGGCCGGCTAGTGTTTAAAATAGATCCCTTGGTACAGTGCAAGAAATCGCCCACGGGATTCCGCTTCGGTCTTTGCGGTTTAATCTTTTCTTCTCTTTCCTTCGATTCGCTCTTTACTTCAGAATTCACAATAATCTCTGATCACGCAGTAACCTGAAGAGACGCTCCACAAGGATGATCCACGGGATGGGGTACTCTTTATCTTCAATCTTCAATGCTTTCACTTCTCTTCATATAATCAGAAACCTGTAGAAAGGTTCCACAAGAAAGACCACGGGGGGGAGCAAATGAGTTTAGGCACCTATTTATAGGCCTCCCCATCCTTGGACTTTCCTCTAGAAACTTCCAACCTCCTTAACTAAGTTTCTAATTTTAGACCACCATGCATGTTCACTTACTATTCTTGGAAAATCCCATCTCTTGATTCTATTTTTGATTGTTGTCTTCTTTTTTTATTTTCCCTAAATTAATGTTTTGGTTTCACACTATATAGAGGGTTAATTAATCTAAGGGTTTGACCTAGAACAAACACCAATTTCAAGGGTCTAAGCTAGGGATTTTAGTCGGGCAAATTAGGGTTTTGATCACAATCAAGTCAAACACATTAATCCAAGGGTTTATTTACAATTTGGACCTCAATTCCAAGGGTTTACAAGGGTTCAAGTCCAATTTTTCTAGGATAAACCCACATTTCCAGTCAGTTTCAAGGGTCCAACCTATGTTTTCATGGGTCAAATGTTAGTTATTTATATACGCGGATCTAACAAACATCTCCAACATGGTTTCTTATCACACAGGCAATCAAATCAATCAAATCATGCATGAAATGTACCCTCTTTAGATCAAAACATCACACAAACCGTCATAAAACAATGAACTTTTGAAAAAAACAATGCACACTCCCTGCGGGATTTCATCCCGACATTCGCCCCCACTAAACCTGCACATCGTCCCGATGGGCCAACCTGCAAGATCCGTCAGAAGCGCATCAGGGTTCTTTTGAAAACTCTTTTTACTTTTTATCTTTTTCCTTTCAAAATTTAAAGCGTGATCTCATGCGGTACATGCAATTTTTATAAAGATTAGTATGAATTTTAGAAAATTAAGTAGATTCAAGCTTCACAAACATCATATTATGTTTCTGCGTCTGCGGTCTGACAAGTAATCACATGAATAAATCGTCGGCTTTCTAGATCTTTTGTTTGTTCAACTGGTTCAGATCCAACTGCTCATTCTAAGTACTAGCATATACATATGTTTCTACTAACTTAATTTGTAGAATATACCTCGATTCCTACTATTTATCTCCTACTTGTCCAGCTCTCCATTAGATCTTTCTTTCTTTTTCTTTTTCATTTTTTCTTTTTCTTCTTCATCTCAGCTCAGCATTTCTTTTTATCTTTTATTTTTCACAAATTGGCCTATGTCGAAATCGGGTGCGACTCATGGACTTGTCCGCCCGGCCAAGTTTATTCCACCTGTCTGCCGACCCGGCATAGCGCACGACATACACAACGTCAGCCTTGCATGAAATCGACGTCAGCTCGTGGCTTTGACCACCCGATCAGAGTGACTCCACCCGCCTACCGACCCATACAGGCGCATGATAACAGATAGGTCAGGCCTACGACGAAACTAGCTACGGCTCGTGGCCTTGATCACCCGACCAAGGTGGTTCCACCCACCTACTAGCCCATCGTAGCACACCAACAACATACACGCACATATAAGCTGGCATGAGTATGAATGTTTCTTTGTAAATCATGATCCATATGGAGGTAAGATCTCATAAGAAACAAATACTAGGATCCAAAGTTTCCCACTCACTAAGTGTTCAAATCAATTAGCATATACATGCACTTGGTCTAAGCATGCCATCACATTCCCAAGCTTTCACTCCCAAAAGTCTTTAGTCCACTAACTGATTCCATTCATATCATTTCCTAGTCATTCATGCTTCATGCAAACCCATAATAGATATTTGTTATCTTCATTCTACATGATTTTCATAAATTCATGCATATCTTTATCATACACACAAATGCAAGGCATATGCTCTAACAGAAAGAAAACACATCTCAAATCAGAAACGTTTCACCTGGTCATTTTTCTTCATTTTGATCCTAGCTTTTCTTTATCTTCATGGTCTATCATTCTTGATCAGCATCAGCCTCAGTGTCATCAGTTCCCTCCAGTGTCATCAGTATCCTCCAGCATCGCCAGTATCGTCCAGTGTCATCAGGATC
This sequence comes from Ceratopteris richardii, assembly GCA_020310875.1. Taxonomy (NCBI): domain Eukaryota; kingdom Viridiplantae; phylum Streptophyta; class Polypodiopsida; order Polypodiales; family Pteridaceae; genus Ceratopteris; species Ceratopteris richardii. The sequence goes on along the minus strand of CM035429.1, from coordinate 148,386,486 downwards.
CTCCAGTGTCATCAGTATCCTCTAGTGTCATCAGTATCCTCCAATGTCATCAGTATCCTCCAACATCATCAGTATCCTCCGGTGTCATCAGTATCCTCCGATGTCATCAGTATCCTCCAGTATCATAATCATCATAAATCACCATAAACCATCAATCATCTTCATTTTCATCATCGATCATCACCATCAATCATGTGTTTTCATCAATTATTATCATTCATTTTCATCAATCATCATCATGCATTATCATCAATCTTTATCATTCAATAACTCTTGATCATTCTCATACATTTTCATTATGATTCTTCTTCAATCATCATTCAAGGTTTGCAAATATATCTTGAAAGGTTAGAGTTTTACTTCTTTTATTCTTCTTCAAAGACTTAGAAGACTTTGCACTCTTTAAATTCCCCTCAATTTGCTTGATAATATCATCAAGCAACTGTTTTTCGGCTTTGTTAACTCGCTTTTTAGATTTTGTATCTTCTTGAATTTCTTCTTCACTCTTTTCTAGTTCAATCTCTTTATCAAAGTTCATTTGGGATTGTAATTTTGCAACTTTGTCTTGATCAAATAGATTCTCATTAGTTAAAATTTTTGGATCAAACGAAACATATACATCATGTTCTTTCTTTGATTTCTCTTGCATTTCTCTATCAGACTCTCCTTTATGATCTATTTCTATTTGCTCTTTTAATATCTGTTCAATTTTTTGCTTCTCGATCTTTATTTGTCTACCTTTGGTTTCTTCACTAGATTTCTCTTGACCCTCAATAGATAGCATACTCTTTTGCTCATCAAGTCTATTATCTTCATGAGTTTTTGGTCTCCACATCTTCTGAAGCGGTTTTGGTTTAGATTTGGTCTTCTCGAAATACTCTTTCATCCCACCTTTTCCTACATTCAAATGCAACGGTATCTCCTCTTGATATTTACAAATTTTATTTTCATGTTGACTTACTAGTTTATGTTTGCTTGCACTTTCATATGCTAGACAATCCCAAAACATATGCCGAAATTGATCGCACCAAAAGCAACGTATAGGTCTCTTCTCAACGTGACTTGATTTCCTAGGTATCACTCTAGGCGTGGGTTTTCTAAGGCCTACTGACTCTTTCTGTGCAGATATGCTTTGGACTTTTACCTCATGCTCATTATCACGTTTCCATACTTGTAGGTCATTAACTTGGTTTGTCAACATGTCAACTTTATGTTTTAATTCAGAAATCTCAAAATCCATTTCATTTTTTAGGTCTTTAATGCTTATGCCCATCAGTTGAATACTATCAGATATTGCATTTATAGTTTGCATTAGGGTCATCACAACACTAAACTTTGATTTTATGGATTCATTCATGTTAAATTCTATTTCCTTAATTCGCTCTTCGTATTTCGTAAATTGTTCCTCAATCATTTTGTTCATCTTAGTTTCTTGTGCACAGATATATGGACTAAACTAGTGCAGATAGTGAATGCTCAAGCTCAGACAACAAGGCAACCTTTCTGTTCAATGTGTGTGTGAAATAATGCAAAATTCAAATAACTTGAAGTGCTAGTACCTGGAGTCTCTGTCCGATGCCGAGGTTCTTGTCTCTTTCCTCAAGGAGTAGGTGACACGATGAGGATCACCGGGCAACCGCCTCCCTTCACGTCGGGTTCAGATGTCGGGAAGTGTCGGGAAGAAGGAGGTCGTGGCGGGAAGCCGACGTGTGGGGTTGGATGAGGCCCCGCTCTGGTGCGTCGTTCCCGCTGTCCTACGAGCAGCGTCTGCGCGCTGGGCGCCTCGTCTGTGCTCTCTGGAGCTGTGCGATCCTCGTAGGGTCCGTTGCCCCTCGGAAGTGTCGAGACGTGGGACCGTGGGCGTCGAAAAGAGACGATCGGATACCGCAGTGATACACGAAACGCAGATGAAGCCAACGATACAACGGAAATATGAAACTGAAGTACTCCAATAAAAATGAGTGATACAAACAGGCCGCTACAGTGTAGGCCGAGGGTACAATAAAACCGCTACAGTGCGGTGCGATGATACAATATGAATGCCGCCGCTACAGTGCGGGCCGGCTAGTGTTTAAAATAGATCCCTCGCTACAGTGAGAGAAATCGCCCACGGGATTCCCCTTCGGTCTTTGCGGTTTAATCTTTTCTTCTCTTTTCTTCGATCCGCTCTTTACTTCAGAATTCACAATAATCTCTGATCACGCAGTAACCTGAAGAGACGCTCCACAAGGATGATCCACGGGATGGGGTACTCTTTATCTTCAATCTTCAATGCTTTCACTTCTCTTCATATAATCAGAAACCTGTAGAAAGGTTCCACAACAAAGACCACGGGGGGGAGCAAATGAGTTTAGGCACCTATTTATAGGCCTCCCCATCCTTGGACTTTCCTCTAGAAACTTCCAACCTCCTTAACTAAGTTTCTAATTTTAGACCACCATGCATGTTCACTTACTATTCTTGGAAAATCCCATCTCTTGATTCTATTTTTGATTTTTGTCTTCTTTTTTTATTTTCCCTAAATTAATGTTTTGGTTTCACACTATATACAGGGTTAATTAATCTAAGGGTTTGACCTAGAACAAACACCGATTTCAAGGGTCTAAGCTAGGGATTTTAGTCGGGCAAATTAGGGTTTTGATCACAATCAAGTCAAACACATTAATCCAAGGGTTTATTTACAATTTGGACCTCAGTTCCAAGGGTTTACAAGGGTTCAATTCTAATTTTTCTAGGATAAACCCACATTTTTAGTCAGTTTCAAGGGTCCAACCTATGTTTTCATGGGTCAAATGTTAGTTATTTATATACGCGGATCTAACAAACATCTCCAACATGGTTTCTTATCACACAGGCAATCAAATCAGTCAAATCATGCATGAAATGTACCCTCTTTAGATCAAAACATCACACAAACCGTCATAAAACAATGAACTTTTGAAAAAAACAATGCACACTCCCTGCGGGATTTCATTCCGACAGCGGTATATGAAAATATAAAAGTTACAATGTGCCAATCCAGCGGCCTAACACTGGCACGCATGGTGGACTTGAACCCGCAAAGAAAACAAAATTAAGGCTCATCTACGATGCCTTATATATACATGGTTCTTGCTAATTTGAAGGTTCTCGTAATCTTCTGTTTTAATGAATCCAACATCAGTTTTAATGTTTTCCGCTCCACCAATTGTGCATCAGTGTGTACTAAACTCGCCGAAATAAGCTGACTAAACAGATCATCGGTCTCGGTCTACAAAAATGCTTCTTGTAAATAGAAATCATTAGCTAATATAGGATCTCTTTGCTGCTTCAGATCCTCAATTTGCAAATCAATTCGAGACAATCTCTCGGCTTGAGCTCGTAGCTGCTTCTCTCTACGTTCCAATTCTTGAGCTTGATATTGAATTGTCCTATAATATGCATCCCTTTCTTTCATAATCCCTGCAAATTCCTTCTTAAGTTGAATGGTCAGACTCGTCTATACTTTTAGAGCAGAATTCGCCTAAAAAAGATTGGTAGAGGCGGCCTGTAATTCTGCAATAGTCTCCTTAGCCAAATTAGCCATTTCTTGTCCTCTTTGCACGACCTCATCAAGCTCGGCGTGAGTTTCTTCTAAAAGGTTACCGAGAGCAATCTAGGCATCCTCCTTATCCTATACTAACTGATTTAATTGCTTGATTTCTTCATCATGAGAAGTTAACAAAACATCCTTGGTTTTTAACTCAGCCAATGCTGCATCTCTTTGAGCAATGAGATTATCCTGCTCTGTAAGCCGAGCTTGAAGTTGCTGAAGTTGACCCTGCAAAGCATGGTTTTCTGCCTTAACTGCATTTGCTTCTTCCTGTAATGGGGCAATATCTGCTTCTAAAATATACACTTTGTGTTGTGAGTCATGTCGAATATTATCGGTTGCCTGCTTCATTTGCATAGGTAACTGCTGAGAAAATTGGATCAAGAGTCGACCCATCGATTCGAGTTCATGAAACATCGGGGTTGGAGAAGGAAGGGCCGGAAGAGATTGAGATGTAGAGGCTCAGAACAGATGAGGGGAAGGTGGTGGAGAGTAATTGGGAGAAGACGAGGAAGTAGCGGGTGCGTCGGGAACAACAGACTTGACTGGGACAATGGGCTCAATAGTGTTCATGGGTGGAGGAGGTGGAATAATTGGCGTCAAAATGAGGCCGGTGGTATTCGGCTTTGATGCCTCAACCTTGTCGATGATGCCGTCAATCATAGCAATCACGTCATTAAGAATGTCAGCAGCAATATCCTTCACAGAATCTTGATTCTGCAGATGAGAATACTCCCGAGAAGAAAATTCGTTAGAGTCTTCGCTGTGGGTATCTTGTTCCTGCTGCTTATTTGAAGAAGAATGATCGGAAGATTTGACATGAATGGATGTAGCGGTGTCATGGAAGACTTCTTCTTCATTGCCAGCCTTTGATTCCTGCACCTGGCTTTCAGAAGGACTTATATGTCTTCGTTTCCACTGAAGAAGTGGAAATAGATCCTCATCGTCATCCTCTGCGTCCTCGAGCACTTGAGTAGATTCTTCAAGGAACAAGATGGGAGCAGTTGGAGGCAGTTGCACAGCATGGATTACTGGAAAGCGAAAAGTGAGGATATGCGGTAGACGAGAGTGTGGAAGGTCACCCTTATTGACCTGATTGATAACCGTGACACATTCAGAGTGAATGCATCGGAAATAAAAAAATAAAAAATTGGCAGACTCGCGAGAAGCCATGTCTATCATCGAATAGAAAGGGCGCGAGATATCGTAAGTGTGTTTTTGCAAATTCAAAATAGCAACTTAAAACTGCAGAGCAGTGCGCTCTGGTTCCGGTCTACATAAAATGGCATACTCATTAGATGAGTGCCGGGGAAACAACTCTTTCATGGTGGCTACAGGAAGAAGTGGACCATTCTCCAATCCTTCCATGGGGAGGCAGAAAGCTTTAGCAAACAAAGCTAAAGTGATAACAACGCGGGATGTTAAGTAGGCGATGGGCCAACACTGCTCTGTAGCAGGTGTAGAGGCGATGGTAGCAATAATTTGCGAATAAAATTGTTGACACTCCACTGAATGCCAAGGGAATTCAGCAAAATTCAACAAACCGCGAGTGCGCAAGTACTCACTCACTTCTGGAGTGAGTCCTGCATGGAAAGTAGCGACATTCGCTAAAGCTTCCATGGCACGCACAAGTAAGCACAAAGATACAGAGGACAAGGAACGCACAATCACACAAACACAATAGCGATTAACAAGGAAAGTAACAAGATTAGGTAGTCACACAGACAACATTAGGCGGTCGAAAACCCTAATCATCGCGTGATATTGGATAGATATCCGTCTTAATTACGGCATGCATGCAGAAGAAGAAATAGTAACAGAGGGTAGCGGTTAATCATAATTAGATACCATAACGAGGAGATTATGGTCAGTGGTCAACCAAAATACGGGGAAAGAAATGATACAGGTACGCCGCACTCTTGCCAAATAAGGAAAATTCGTCCAAATATACTTTCATAAAAGTAATTAAGTAGGGTGAGAAGACTTCTTGCATACATCATTGAAACGTACTTGGAGCATTCCTTAACCCAAGCCACATTACCGTACAAGCATAAACACCGCAATTCATGACAAAAGCTGTTTTAGGTATGTCCTGTTTTGCCATCCTCACCTGATTATAGCCATTGTATCCATCCTGAAATGAATACATCTCGTGCCCTGCCACCCTAGTGAGCATTGTGTCCAGAAAGGGGAGAGGAAATGGATCTGGTACAATGGCAGCACTCAGTTTCTGGTAATCAACATAGATGTGCAGCTATTTATTTTTCTTCGGGACGATCACGATTGGTGATATCCATTCAGCGTGCTCGATTGGGACAATGAATCCCACCTTCAATAACCGATCGAGTTCTACTTTGACCTGTGCTGCATAATTGGGGTTCATTCGGTAACTGGATTGTTTGATTGGCCTTCACCTCTGGTTTGAGTACTACCCAATGTTGATAGATCCGCAGGTCCAGACCTTTCATATCTCGATAGTCCCAAGCAAAAACATCTGAAAAATCACGCAGAAGTCGTATCAAGTCATTTTGAAATGTTTTAGGCAATCCTGCCTTAATCTTAACTGGTCGCGGGTTAACCGCATCACCCAAATTATAAGTTACTAACTGATCTTCCGGTACATAAAATTATCGAGGTTTTACCAGATCATCAACTGACTACAAAAGTTGGCGTAAGGTGGCTCCATCCATAGCGACACTATCATGTGCATCTCCATCTCCGGTCACTAGTACCACCATGCAAGCGGCCGGACTCCACTTGTCTGCGACCGACTGGAGATCTACAGTACCTAATGAGATCAGATCCTAGCTATGAAGACCCAAGCAAGGTAAATCATGTATGCAAATTGAAGAAAGCTCTTTATGGTTTGAAGCAGGCACCTAGGGCATGCAGCCATAGTTAACAACCTATCTTCAGGACCAAGAATTTATGATGAGGAAGGTAGATTCTTCTTTGTTTGTTAAGAAGAGTAATTCAGAAATTACATATTTATGTGTATATGTTGTTGACATCATTCTTACAGGTCGTGATGCCAATGGCATCCGGCAAATAAAAAACCAGATGATGCAAGAGTTTAAGATTAGTGACCTAGGGTTTCTAAAGTAGTTTCTTGGACTTGAGCTAGTATACACTAGTTCTAATATCTACATCACTCAAAGGAAATATGTGCGGGACATGTTGAAGAAGTTGCACTTGGAGAATGCAAAAGTATCTAGCACCCCTATGGAGGTAAATCATAAGTTGAGTGCTCATGAAGGTGATTTGCTTGAAGACATTGTAGCTTATCTAAGCATAGTTGGAAGTCTAAAGTATCCAACATTAACAAGGATTGACATATGTTATAAAGTAAGTGTTCTAAGTCAATTCATGCATAAACCTAGAGCACCTTACTCTAAAGCTACTAAAAGAATCTTGAAGTATCTCAAAGGTACTCAAAATCAAGGACTTTACTTCCCATACGCATCATATTTGGATATAAAGTTGTACTCAGATGCAGATTGCGTAGGATGTAAGGATGACAAAAGAAGTACTTCAAGATATTTATCTTTTGAAGGTGATAAACCTATCTCATGGTCTTCTAAGAAGCAACAAATTGTTGCTCTATCTTCAACAGAGACTTAATATATGGGATTAGCAAATGCTACACAAGAAGCTATTTGGATTAGATTTCTCTATACAGGTCTGGGACTTCACACTAATTCACCTATGATCTTTGGCGATAACACCAACTCTTTGCATCTTGTAGCCAATCCAATTTATCATGCAAGAGCCAAGCATATAGAAGTGCACTATCACTATGCTAGAGAGAAACTCTTGAGAAGGAGATTCAAATAAGCATATGTATCTACAAATATGCAATGTGCGGATTTGTTAACCAAGCTTTGTAGGTTTAAAACCATGATTGGATTACAAGATATTCATGAATACTAATGAAGCAATGGAAGCCAAGATGTTTGGCTTGAGAGGGAGTTGTTGGTGCAAATATACAACCCTTCACATTTCGCTTAGCATCAAAAACATTATGTAGAAACATTTTATGGATCACGTGAATCCCACCTTGTAACCGTTTGATTATTCACCATTGTAAAAGGTTTTACCATTGACAGAATCTTGTAAATCCATAGATCTCCTAGATTTAGGAGAACTTGGAAGAAACTCTTATAAAAGCCTTTGTAAAAACTCCCAACTTAGTGGCCTCATTGACAGTACTTTTCTTGATCATTCTATAGTAGCTTAGTTACTTACATGATAGGTCACTTAGACTACCATCATTTGGCATCATTACAATGCCAATGATCTTGTTCAATCATGTTTTATAATACATATATCACATGGATCATCTCTATCTACTTCTCTGTTATAATTACTCAAAATATTGAACTTTCTCTCATCGTATCTCAATGATCCCTCAACCATTTTGCATTATCTATATCTTGATCAAATTTATGTTGTTAAAAATTCCAAGCATTTGGTTCAGCCATATGGGAGAAATTGGTGCCGAAGTGCTCACTGGTCATCTACTACTTAGTCCCTAAAAAGTTGGATGTAAGCTTTGGATTGGTAAATTGATTTCTGAGAGCACAGTTTATCTTTCTTGATGATTCCACTTGTAATAATTAGCTATCTAAGCTAGTTGAAATCTTCCAAAAGGAATTTCATCAATTGTTATTGTACTGTGAGCAGTGAGCAATGAAACTAGCTATGCATGAAGTAGCTAAAGAGCTGATACAAAGACTAGGGATTACAAAAATCAGACTAGGGATTACAAAAATCAAACTAGGCGAGGAAATAACAAAGATTACACCAGGGAATTAAGTAGGTATGAAAAAATCTGATCTGTAATAATGTCTCCCTCCATGTACAAGGAGAAGTGATGGCCTGATGCTCAAAAAGACTAAAGTTCCCATGGGGGACATCTCTGAGAGCTGTAATACTCTTGTGACCCAAAGCTTTGAGACCATTAAAATAGGAGTGAAGTAAAGAGCTTCTACCATTGTTAAACAATCTATCATTTCTTGACCTCCAAATGAACCAACGGATGTGCCCTCTCCATATACTCCACAGAGCATAATCAAATTTTTTGCTGGAGCCAATCAGAGTTTTTTTGAATGTAAGGTTGATATTCCATTCCTTCCAGTAAGGTTGCAGGAGAATCCAAAACTTCTAGGCATGCATATAACTAAAAAAAAAGGTGGGGGATGTCCTCCTCATTGCCATAGAGCATGACCTGCAAGTAGCCAATAAACACATTAAATACTTTAGAGAGCTACTCATTGAATAAAATCTACCCTCCATCAGTAATATCTTTCCAAGATGAGAACCCCTTCTTGCAACATTTATGTTGCTTAATCCTCGAGGAACCATTATCCCACACAGATATCTAGCCACACCATATGCTCTTTTGCATTAAGAAATCAAAACAGGAAAAACTTAGGGTTAGGGGAACAATCCACTTTCACACTCATTCAAGATTTCCAAAACCTCCAAGAAATAGGGCTACAAACAGGGGTGTAGTTATGGGAAGAAACAAGAATGTCCCACAAGCTATGATCTTTCTACGGTTTGTACTGAGTTAAGTCAAATTTATCCAGATTTATTTTTATGAGGCTAGCCCAAAAGTCTAAGGATTCAATAGCTCCAAATATCTATTTGGCAGAGAGCTTAGTGGGCATTTTAATTTGGTAGAAAATTCCTAAGCCTCCCTCATTCTTGGGAAGACAGTAGATTTTCCAGGCCACTTAAGGAATTTCGTTGTGATGTAGACTTCCTCCCCACATAAACCTCTTGGCAAGATCAAGGACTTGGTTAACGTCTTTTTGTTTGGCATCCTGCAAGAGAAAAAGTAGACCAGAGTGGGTAGTAAGTAGTGATTCAGGACAAAAACTTTGTGGGAGATAGTGGTCTGGCAAGCATACCAGTGAAAATGCTTATTCCTTAATTTACCTAGCATCCATTGCCACCTTTAGTTTAGGGAGACTTGAAAGCCCATAGGGATACCTAACAATCTAAAGATTTCTCCATCTTTATTGATTTCATACCCTAGATCAGAAATGGAGTGGGGCACCACATTGGATGAGGCTTTGAAAGCAGTCTTCTTGTGGTTAATAAAAGATCCATTGCCTAAACAAAATGTGTTAAGACATTCCAAAACATAATCAACATACTTAGGCACAGCTTTGAACAAGATATTAGTGTCATCAGCAAATGCCTAAAGGTAGAGCTGGTTGTCCAAGCCGGGTGTGGAAATTCCTTCAATTTTCTTTTGACTAAGAGCATCTTTCAACAACCATCCAAGGGCATCACTAGCTATGGCAAACAGGAGGGAGGCAAGGGAGCAACCTTGTCTGATGGATCTCTTAAGTCTAAAGTGAGGAGATAGGGAACCATTAATAGAAACCCTACAATGGGCATTGCCAAAAAGTGTGCTCATAGCTCTAATGAAGAGTTTTCCCATACCAATGTCCTAAAGAGATTCGAGAACATAATCCCATTCAATCCTATCATATGCTTTGTCAAAGTCTATTTTGAAGAAGTAGATAGCTTGACTGGAATCTAATGTGATCAAGCACAAACCAAAATCTAAAAGAGATTTTATTAATAGATGATAGTTTGGAGCATGCTAAGAAGGTTTGTGAATGTTTCCATGGCTTGTGCAATGGATTGATGGAAGGAATTCCTCTACTAACAAAGGGAAGCCAATACCTACCAATTTCAATAAAGGAGGAATGAGAATATATTTTGAATCTTGTTCTAGCCAAATGTTCTATGATTCATCTAGCTTCTTATTTAAATTTGCTAAAGAGCAAGATGATGAATTCTAAATTTTATAGGATAATGCTTTGACTTTTGTAAAGAAGCTAAAATTATTTGTAGAATCATTGCCTAAGGTTGGCATGCAATTCGATCACAAAGAAATTGGGATTTCCCTATTGATACATTTATTGTATATGCATATGAGGCTAATGTTGAAGAAAACTAAAAATGACAAGACAGGAATCACTGTTCAAATAAGCGAGTAAAAGATAAAGTCAAAAAGAGATTAGAGTTCAGGAGCCGAGTGATATAGGAACTAGTAAGGAAGAAAGGAAAGAACCCAAAAAAGATCTTACTTACAATCTAGGAGATTTACTAGAAATTGATAAATGTGAGTTTCTTAATGAAATACTTGATACCCTTAAGGAAAAGAGGCAATACTTTGAAGAAACAGTAATAGATGAAACAGTTCCAATGGTCCAAAACATTCAAAGAGAAGTAAAGTGCAATGAATTTAGAAGATTACCTAAAGTACTTCCCAATGATAAGCAAGATTGGAATGTACTAGAAAGTTATTCTTCAAATAATCTTTGGGCTAGAGAGACAACAGAAACTATGGTGAAACTTGGTGGAAAACCAACACCTTATGTTCTTGTTATTGACTCTCGATTGGAAATAAATGTGATTTATAGAAATCTCTATGATCATGAGAAGTGGCCCATTGATCAAGAGCAAGGATGGAGAATGAAATCTCTCAATAACCTAAGTCGAGATTTACATGGAGCATGTGCTAATTTGCAATTTTCCATAGGTTTATTGCAAAAGACTTTGCTGATCATGTGACTTATTCCATGGGAAATCTCTACTCTAGGTAAAACCAATTTCAATGGAAATTAAGAATTATAGATATTATGACCATGAAGAACCCATTGGGATTAGTGTGTATGTGTACTCTACTAGAAGGAGCTACCAACACTATGGCACACATGATGAATGCAATGCATAATGTGTTGCATGATTTTATTCCATGACTAAATATACCATTCCTTGATGATGTGCAAATAAAAGGGTGTGAAGTGTGTATGAAACATGACCAACTTGATGATGAAGGATGTAAAAAATTTGTGAGAGATCCCATATTAAATTGCGAGAAGATTCTAGAATGATTTGAAGAAGTTCATTTCACCCTTTCTGGTGAAACATCAGTATTTGTTGTTAATGAGGTATTAATAGTTCATCACATGTGTGGTCATTATGGACACAAACCATATCTTGCAAAGATAGATGCAATTTATCCATTATCTGATGTATGCCACACTGTGAGTGAAGTTAGATGCTTTCTTGGAGCATGTGTATTTTATCATACTTTGATTGCACATTTTGCTTATTTGGGAAATCATCTCTATCAACCTTTGAGAAAAAGGAACAACCTCCTTTGGATTGAAAAACATACCAAAGATATGAAATCATTGAAAAATATTCTTACTTGGGCTCCTATTTAAAAAAGGTAGATTTAACTAGTAGAAAGCCTATAATTTTAATAGTTGATATGAGGCCACTTGGTATATGATGCGCAATAGGGAAAGATGATGAAAAGGGAATAGATATGCACTAAGATTAGGAGCAAAAATGTTACATGAGAGACAAAGGAATTATCCACAAGTAAAGAGACAATTACGTGAAAATGAACAAGTGGGAGCCATGAAAGAGATTTTCTAGGTCTTGCACTAAACGCATTTGAATTTCAGTGTTTTATTTTGAGTATATAAAATCTGATATGGATGCACACTGCTCATTCAATGTAATTAGAGTAATATAAATATGGGTGGAGAATCTTCTTGTACAATATGTCATGGTTTACATCCTCTTTGCATGCTTTGGGGATCATGAGAACGTCCCGTACATGGGATTATTCTGAGTCCTATTTTCTACAAAATGCATCGATTATACAAGTACAAATGCTTTCACATGCTTACAAATGTTTTTCAATCAAATGTTTTTCTTTGATAATTGATGAAGCTTGATGTGCATAGGTTGTTATGCTCCTCTCTCTCTCTCCCTGCTCATATATTTTTGAATGCTGGATTTACTTATTTCTGGACTGAATGTGGTATTGATTTGTGGTCATGTATGTGGGCATTACCGGAATAAGACATATCCTCCGAAAGCTAATGTAGATTTCCTAATGAATATAAAAATATGATATGAGTGAAGTTAGAAAAGTCGTTGGATCATGTGTATTCTATTGGAATTGGTTTCGGCATTTTTGTCCACGTTGCTAATGTATAACAATTGTTCAAAAAGGATGAAATTTGTTTCATCGATAAATAGTTTTACTACGTGTCACAAGTCAGTGGGATAGGATGGGAAGCTAAGAAACATGATGGAGAGAAAAAAAAAGATATTTCAATGCGATCGGAGCTAGAATATAGCACGAGAGACAACAGAAATATATAAAAATCAAGAACGAATTGTGGGGTGTACTAAGTTCCTTAACGTCTGATTAAGAGTATTCTATTCAAGCTATTGTGATTGTAGAGACTAAGTATTCGCCACTTGTTGCACTCATTAAAAATTCTTCCATTCGTTATATTGTACGGCTCCATTGGATTTCCTACGATAAGCCAAACAAAAATCATTTTGCTCATACTGTAGCAAATGAAAATCAAGTAGCTGATACGCTTTCTACAACAGAATCTGAAAATGATGACGAGAATATTGGAAATAAAAATAAATTTAAGGTATGACTCAATAATGCTAATATATTTGAGCTTGAGAGATTTTTTGGTCGATATCAAAGTGAATGGAAAGACACTTGAAAGTACTTTAGTAGTTTAAATATTTGTAGATCCCTCTCTTCCCTCTCTCTCTCTTTCTCTCTCCTGTTCTCTCTCTCTCTCTCTCTCCCTCTCTCTCTCTCTCTCTCTCTCTCTCTCTCTCTCTCTCTCTCTCTCTCTCTCTCTCTCTCTCCCTCTCTCTCTCTCTCTCTCTCCTTCTCTCTCTCTCTCTCTCTCTCTCTCTCTCTCTCTCTCTCTCTCTCTCTCTCTCTCTCTCTCTCTCTCTCTCTCTCTCTCTCTCTCTCTCTCTCTCTCTCTCCTCTCTCTCTCTCTCTCTCTCTCTCTCTCTCTCTCTCTCTCTCTCTCTCTCTCTCTCTCTCTCTCTCTCTCTCTCTCTCTCTCTCTCTCTCTCTCTCGACCTGTCTCTCCCTCTCTTCCTCTCTCTCTTTTTCTCTCTCTCTCTCTCTCTCTCACGGCCTACCCCCTTCTCTCTCTCTCTCTCTCTCTCTCTCTCTCTCTCTCTCTCTCTCTCTCTCTCTCTCTCTCTCTCTCTCTCTCTCTCTCTCTCTCTCTCTCTCTCTCTCTCTCTCTCACTCTCTCTCTCTCTCTCTCTCTCTCTCTCTCTCTCTCTCTCTCTCTCTCTCTCTCTCTCTCTCTCTCTCTCTCTCTCTCTCTCTCTCTCTCTCTCTCTCTCTCTCTCTCTCTCTCTCTCTCTCTCTCTCTCTTTCTCTCTCTCTCCTCCCCCGCCGATCTCTCTCTCTCTCTCTCTCTCTCTCTCTCTCTCTCTCTCTCTCTCTCTCTCTCTCTCTCTCTCTCTCTCTCTCTCTCTCTCTCTCTCTCTCTCTCTCTCTCTCGACCTGTCTCTCCCTCTCTTCCTCTCTCTCTTTTTCTCTCTCTCTCTCTCTCTCACGGCCTACCCCCTTCTCTCTCTCTCTCTCTCTCTCTCTCTCTCTCTCTCTCTCTCTCTCTCTCTCTCTCTCTCTCTCTCTCTCTCTCTCTCTCTCTCTCTCTCTCTCTCTCTCTCTCTCTCTCTCTCTCTCTCTCTCTCTCTCTCTCTCTCTCTCTCTTTCTCTCTTTGTCTCTCTCTCCTCCCCCGCCGATCTCTCTCTCTCTCTCTCTCTCTCTCTCTCTCTCTCTCTCTCTCTCTCTCTCTCTCTCTCTCTCTCTCTCTCTCTCTCTCTCTCTCTCTCTCTCTCTCTCTCTCTCTCTCTCTCTCTCTCTCTCTCTCTCTCTCTCTCTCTCTCTCTCTCTCTCTCTCTCTCTCTCTCCCTCTCCTCTCCCTCTCATTCTCTCTCTCTCTCCCTCTCTCTCTCTCTCTCTCTCTCTCTCTCTCTCTCTCTCTCTCTCTCTCTCTCTCTCTCTCTCTCTCTCTCTCTCTCTCTCTCTCTCTCTCTCTCTCTCTCTCTCTCTCTCTCTCTCTCTCTCTCTCTCTCTCTCTCTCTCTCTCTCTCTCTCTCTCTCTCTCTCTCTCTCTCTCTCTCTCTCTCTCTCTCTCTCTCTCTCTCTCTCTCTCTCTCTCTCTCTCTCTCTCTCTCTCTCTCTCTCTCTCTCTCTCTCTCTCTCTCTCCCCTCCTTCCGCGCCCCATCCCGCAGCCCTCCCCACCCCTCCCCGCAGCCCTCCCTACCCCTCCCCGCAGCCCTCCCTGCCCCCCCCCCCCCCCGTAGCCCTCCCCGCCCCACCCACAGCCACCCCCGCTGCCCCCCGCAAGCCCTCCCGCTGCCCCCCGCAAGCCCCCCCTCAGACCCCGGAGCCCCTCCCCGCAGCCGTCCCCGCCCCACCCCACAGCCCCCCGCCTCACCCTTGCCACCCCGTTGCCCACCCCAACCACATTCAATGGGAGATATTATGAATGTGTCATTTGTGGTGGAAAAATTGAGCAATTGAGAAGTTCATATGAGTACAGCTGTAAATATTGTGGAAAACAATTCAGAGAATTATCAACTCTTGTGGCTCACATGGAGTGGAAAGCATGTGGTGGAATGGGTGCTGAAAGAATAAGGAATTTTGTGAGGAATTTAGGGTCCCTATCTCTCACAAATGGCTGAAAAGAAGTGGTATATTCTATTTCAATGTGCCAGGGTGCTGAATGGGGGTGGGAATTTATGTGGCAGTTTGGTTGGTTCTCTTTCCCTTACAAGGCCTATTTTTGAGGATCCTATTCAAATCAAGGGAATATTTGATCTACCCGTTCAATTTTGGGTAATTAGTCGGCGCGTGATCAATGGACGTGAAGAATCGGCAAGGTTCTCTTGGCCTATGGGAGCCTATAAAAGCAATGGATTTGTGTTCATTTGGGACATTAGTTCAGATACACATTTGTATACGTGCATACATAGGTCCTCTCTTGGCACTTGTGGCTACAAGCCTACTGGAGGAAGTCACTCTGTGGTGTGGATACAGAGCGTGGGCTTCCCAGTGGAGGGCTGATAGCAATATACTTGAAGAGAGTGACTTGGTTTGCCATTCCGCGTAAGTCTGTGGTATTTTCATGTTCACTTAGAGCAAGTCTCTATACATTGTATTGCTTAGTACTACTCTGCATCAGTTGTGATCATTATACGGATTGTACGAGTCTCTTGTATTGAGGTTGTTTAGTCCTATTCTGGAGTGTTATGTTAGCTCAGAGCACCAGTATCTGTAGCATTTCCTTGGCTTATAGTGTAATCATTTGTTTGATGTAAGGAATGTTTGGGTTCTCCAAATATTGTCATTTATCTTAATCCTTACTCTGGGAATCATTGTTATCTGTGTGCTCACAGAAGTTAAAGGGTATACTTCCCTAAAGAGAACCTTCCTTGAGTAGGTGTAGTACTGGATGTGTTTATTCTCTACTTTTAATAAAAGTGGATACCCCAGTACCTCCTCTATAGTTTGGCACGCTCGGTGGGACCTTTGCATTTTTGTAAGAGGTATTGTTGCCCTATTACAATTGCAAGTAGGTACATGACCCATACACGAGCAGATAAGGAGTCTCTCCGCGAACAAAGGATCCTAAAGAAATTAGACGTAACCACAACTAGTGAGCCTACCTCTCCTCCACCCTCCTTGAATTTATCTATTGACTTAGGTGGGACACCATTGTCAAAAGAGAAGCATAGGAGAACCTTAGACTTCTCCTCAGATACGTCAGAAGAAACACCAGTCCAAATGGAGGATCTCTCTCATTTACTCTCCAGACTAAACATCAAATTCCCTACCTTCAAGGGACAAGCTTATGAGGATGATGATGATCATGTGAGAAGATTCATCTCTTTATGCCGTGGACGAGGTCTGCAGAATAGAGAGGATGCAATGCTCGCACTCTTCCCATCCACATTGGAGGGTCTTGCAGATAAATGGTATAGTCAATATGCAGATAGCCATTTCGCTACATGGGAGGCTCTCAAGGCGGCATTCTCACAGACATTCCGACCAAGTGATTCCTCGGAAAGAGCTCTAGATCCGTTAGAGAACCTAAAGCTAAGATCAGGTGAATCCTTTCATGAACTTCACACTAGAACAAAAGCACTTGTTGCACGTCTGCCACATGCTCCAGGTGATTTCTTGGTTAAAAAGTGGATAGAAAAGGCTCTGTCCAGGTCATCTCAGCAGAAGCTACGTGAGTCTCTTAGATTGGATGCAACCCTCAATGATTTTGTTGCAGCAGCATCACGCATTGAAGAAGCAAGGCAACATTTTGAAGGGGATACACAATCAAATTATGCTGTAGAACTAGATCCTATTGGGCAACTGAGGAAGGAACTGGAGGCATTGAAAATGCAACAAAATCAACAAGAAGAGAAGGTCTTTCCACCACTACGTCGCACTGATGATGAAGTAGCCCAACTTCGCCGGGAGTTAGAAGATTTGCAAACCACCGAGGATATAAGGAAGCAGAGTTGGTGCACAATCTGCAATCACAATGGACATTCCAATGCCAATTGCCCTAACAAGGTAAGCTCTCAATTTTGTGGGAAGGATGGGCATGAAGCTAGAGATTGCTACTACCTCAAGGGTACACAGCAAAGAGGTAACCCTCAAAATTTTGATTCATATTATGCTAGTACTTCAAATACACCTAATAGAGAGGAGAATCGGCCTGTGAATCCTAGATATAATAGACCTTTGATGTGCTATCGTTGTGGTGAGTATGGCCACATGCAAAATAGGTGTTCCCTTCCAGAAGATGCACCTCCTTGTCAACATTGTCCAGAGGCCAAGGATCATTATACCAAAGACTTCCCCAGAAGCCGTCCTGCTCCAGTTCACATGATTGCAGTCTCTCCACAATAAGAAGGTATGACCACTCAGTCTTATTCCGTTTCATCCTCTGCAATGCCCATGATGACTAGAGCTAGGCATTCAGGGTAAGGAGGAGGAAAAGAAGTATATATGGAAGGACCAAGCAGAAATTGAAGGAGCTTATGAAAAGATGGCTACTTCTCTAAAGGGCCAACCAACAAGTCTGCAAGAAGACACTCATAAGGTAGACATTGAGCAGATCTTGAAAGGTATTCATCACAAGGTTAGTCTGTACGAACTTATCAGAATGGATTCAAAAATAAGAAGTGATTTATTGAAGATTATACACTCTGCTCACTTGGTCCAATCACCTAGTATAGATGGTTTTATGGTTGATTTTTCCCTTGCACCCTTGGCAGACTACCAAAGCTCAAGGTTATCTGTTTGTATAAAGAATGAAGCTCTCACAAGTGTAATCATAGATGGAGGCTCTGGTATCAATTTGATGCCGGATTTCACCATGAAGAAACTGAAGTTGAACCCCACCAAGATGGCGCCATTCAGAGTTACAGTAGCAGATCAACATCGGGTTGCACCTCTGGGCATTATTGAAAAGGTACTGATGATAGTACAGAGTTGCCACTTTGTTCTAGATTTTGTTGTTATTGCACTTCTACAGGAGACTTCTTACCCTTTACTCCTGGGGAGACCTTGGCTGAGGCAAGCAAAAGCTTTGCAAGATTGGGAGAAAAATAAACTATGGATTTCAACAAGTACCAATAGCCAACTGCAACTACATTTGGAAGAAGGATTTGACTCAGGGAAAACTACTGGGTATACTGTGGACACTCAGGTAATGCCCTCTCTACCCCAAGAAGATTATACATTATTAAATTGGATGATGGGAAGTGCAGAGTGTTGCACGGTTGAAATCAATGAAATTGAGGAAGAAGTTGCAGATAAGGTAATGATAGGGAAGGGCAATGAAGATCACAAGGTGTTGGAGAATGAGTGTTTGCAGAAAAAGACAAGCCTTGAAGAAGCAACCAGTATAGAAGTGTCTGGGATAGAAAGTTATGAATCCAAGAACAGAGAAGATCTTCCTTTTTCGGATATACCTCAAGGATGGATAGAAGAACATGTTGCAGAATATAAACTAAAGTCCACTCCTGCATATAGTGGAGATGATTTCTCAAGCAAGACTAGTCCTGAAACATTGGTTCAAGAAGTAAATTTAGGGGATGAAGAGAACCCTCAAGTAGTTCACTTGGCATCCTCGTTGTGGCATTATCCTCCTTTACTATAGAAGGTAACTTCTTTGCTTTTTGCTTACAAAAGTGTCTTTGCATGGTCCTACAAAGACCTAACAAGGATACCAGAAGAGCTTGGGTTACATCGGATACCCTTAATTGAGGGAGCTGTGCCTGCAAGAAGTAGACCATATCGACTCAGTCCAAAGTATGCAGAGGTAGTAAAAGCAGAAATTACAAAACTGGAAGAAGCAGGTATAATTGTCCGAGTAGAACATTCCAGGTGGCTTTCTTCTATGGTTATTGTACCCAAGAAAAATAGTGGAAAAATAAGAGTATGTGCTGATTTTCGTGCTTTGAATAAAGTGACTGTTCAAGATGGATTTCCTCAGCGCTTCACAGAGCAAGTACTTGAGGAAGTAGCTGGTCACACTTTGTATAGCTTCTTGGATGGTTTTAGTGGCTACAATCAGATAGTGATCCATCCTGATGATAGGGAAAAAACAGCCTTTGTTACTCCCTGGGGCACTTATGTCTATACCCGCATGGCCTTTGGTTTAAAGAATGCACCCGCTTCATTTAATAGAACAATGTATTTAATATTGGGCAAATGGTTGACAACCTTTTTACGCATTTTCATGGATGACCTTTCAGTATTTTCAGGAACAAATAGAAGAGCAATAGTTCAAGATTTCCATGATCATTTGGAAAATCTAAAAGAAATTTTTGAGCAATGTCTCAAAACAGGTTTGAAATTGAATCCTGATAAATGTCACTTTTTGGTCACCAAGGGTACTCTTCTTGGTCACTTGGTATCTGCTAAAGGTATAACGGTTGACCCTGCAAAGGTTACGGCTATTCTTTCCATGCCAATTCCACAAAGCCCAAAGGAAGTGCAAACTCTCTTAGGCCATGCAGGAAATCACAGAAGACTCATTCGGATGTATTCAGAAATTGCTAAGCCCTTGTCAAGGCTTACCAGTAAAAAGGTCCCTTTCTCATGGAGTATTGAAGTTGACAAGGCATTTGTGAACTAAAATTGAGGCTATGCACTGCTCCACTGTTAAGTGTTCCTAACTGTTCATTGGAATTTCATGTGCATACAGATGCTAGTCTTCATGCTGTTGGTGTAGTTCTAGCTCAACCATCATCACACAAGGTGGATAGACCTATCTCTTATGCCAGCAGACTACTCAACCAAGCTGAAAGGAATTACAATACAACGGAAAGAGAAGGTTTGGCTATCGTATTTGCTCTTCAGAAGTTCCGACATTATCTCCTTGGTGTACATTTTATAGTTATATCTGATCATCAGCCCTTGAAATACTTGATAAACAAGCCTAGAGTAGCTGGAAGGATTTGGAGATGGTTACTCCTATTTCAAGAATTTAATTTTGATATTCATATTAAGCCAGGAAAAGAGCACTAGATGGCAGATCAAGTATCTAGGACTGCAATGAGCGAAAAAGCAACAGGTATTAATAACGAACTGGTGGATAACAATCTTTTTCTAGTAGCAATTCGGACTGGTTGGTATGATGAAATTCTCCATGTTCTCACTACTGGAAAAATCCCAGAACACTTGACACTTGTAGAAAAGAGAAGATTGCTCTTGAAAACGAAAGCATATACTCTTATAAATGGAAATTTATATAAATACTGTTAGGATGATATCTTGAGAAGATGTGTCTATCTAAAGGAGGTAAATCTTTTGCTAGAGGCTGCACACAGTGAAGGACATCTAAAGGGGGAAGAATTGGCTCATAGAATCATCCACAAAGGTCTATGGTGGCCTCATATTTACAAGGATGCGATCAAGTTTGCTAAAGAATGCCATATCTACTAGAGGTGTGCTCCTACGCCAACCAGATTGAATTTCCAACCATTAGTCATATCTACAGGATGGCTCCCATTTGAACGATGGGGTCTTGATTTCATAGGACCAATTAGTCCAACCAGTCAACCAGGGGGTAAAAAGTATATATTGATGGCCACATGTTATGCCACTAAATGTATAGAGGCTAAAGCTACTACGGACTGCACAACTTTAACAGTAGCTAAGTTCTTGTATAAACGTATTTTCTCAAGATTTGGTTGCCCGCTGGAAATCACTAGTGATAGAGGCACACATTTTATAAATCAATTGCTCCAGTTTATATTTGACAGGTACAAAATCTTCCATAAAAAATCTTGTGCCTACTATCCAAGGGCAAATGGCCAAGCAGAGAGTTCCAATAAGATTTTGATTGGATTGCTTTGCAAATTATCTTTCGATCATCAAAGCTCCTGGCCACAAGCACTGATCGGTGCAATTTGGGCTTTCAGAACCACGAAGAGGGGAACCACAGGCGAGACTCCATTCCGCCTAGTATATGGAAAAGAGGCATTGGCGCCGTTTGAGTTCATTATCAGGAAGGAAAGAGGAATCAAGACCATTGGAATTGAATCCCCCATTCAAAGATTGGTGGCATTAGAAGAATACAGAGAAGGAGCAATGCAGAAACTTCAAGTAACACAAGAAGAGCGCAAGAGATTGCATGACAGGTATCTGAGATCCAATCAAGTTGAGGAAGGGTCCTTGGTTCTAGTGCATCAAGTTCCAGCAATTTCAACCAAATTGGCACCCAAATGGGAAGGACCATATAAGGTTATCAAGGTATTACTACATGGCGCAGTGCATCTGGAAGATCTGCAGGGTAAAAGGATTCCCCTGGTCGACATCTCCATAGTGAAGAAGTATCTGAAAGTCAAAATGGAAGCACTTCATCCATTGTACATACCATGTTTCTCTTCAGTAATTGCAGTATAACTAGATCTCATCGAAATGAGTAAAATAAGGGAGAAATTGCACCAGGGACGGTGCAAAAGCTTGATGTGGGGGTCTGTAGATCCCTCTCTTCCCTCTCTCTCTCTCTTTCTCTCTCCCGTTCTCTCTCTCTCTCTCTCTCCCCTCTCTCTCTCTCTCTCTCTCTCTCTCTCTCTCTCTCTCTCCTTCTCTCTCTCTCTCTCTCTCCCTATCTCTCTCTCTCTCTCTCTCTCTCTCTCTCTCTCTCTCTCTCTCTCTCTCTCTCTCTCTCTCTCTCTCTCTCTCTCTCTCTCTCTCTCTCTCTCTCTCTCTCTCTCTCGCTCGTGACCTGTCTCTCCCTCTCTTCCTCTCTCTCTCTCTCTCTCTCTCTCTCTCTCTCTCTCTCTCTCTCTCTCTCTCTCTCTCTCTCTCTCTCTCTCTCTCTCTCTCTCTCTCTCTCTCTCTCTCTCTCTCTCTCTCTCTCTCTCTCTCTCTCTCCTCCCCCGCCGATCTCTCTCTCTCTCTCTCTCTCTCTCTCTCTCTCTCTCTCTCTCTCTCTCTCTCTCTCTCTCTCTCTCTCTCTCTCTCTCTCTCTCTCTCTCTCTCTCTCTCTCTCTCTCTCTCTCTCTCTCTCTCTCTCTCTCTCTCTCTCTCTCTCTCTCTCTCTCTCTCTCTCTCTCTCTCTCTCTCTCTCTCCTCCTCCTTCCCCGCCCCATCTCGTAGCCCTCCCCGCAGCCCTCCCCGCCCCTCCCCGCCACCCTCCCTGCCCCGCCCCGCAGCCCTCCCCGCCCCACCCACAGCCACCCCCGCTGCCCCCCGCAAGCCCCCCCGCTGCCCCTCGCAAGCCCCCCCTCAGACCCCGCAGCCCTCCCCGCCCCTCCTCGCAGCCCTCCCTGCCCTGCCCCACAGCCCTCCCCGCCCCACCCACAACCACCCCCGCTACCCCCTGCAAGCCCTCCCGTTGCCCCCCCCAAGCCCCCCCTCAGACCCTGCAGCCCCTCCCCGCAGCCCTCCCCGCCCCACCATGCAACTCCCCCCGCCCCACCCCGCAGCCCCCCGCCTCACCCCCACCACCCCATTGCCCACCCCAGCCACATTCCATGGGAGATATTATGAATGTGTCATTTGTGGTTGAAAAATTGAGCAATTGAGAAGTTCATATGAGTACAGCTGTAAATATTGTGGAAAACAATTCAGAGAATTATCCACTCTTGTGGCTCACATGGAGTGGAAAGCATGTGGTGGAATGGGTGCTGAAAGACTAAGGAATTTAGGGTCCCTATCTCTCACAAATGGCTGAAAAGAAGTGGTATATTCTATTTCAATGTGCGAGGGTGCTGAATGGGGGTGGGAATTTATGTGGCAGTTTGGTTGGTTCTCTTTCCCTTACAAAGCCTATTTTTGAGGATCCTATTCAAATCAAGGGAATATTTGATCTACCCCTTCAATTTTGGGTAATTAGTCGACGCGTGATCAATGGACGTGAAGAATCGGCAAGGTTCTCTTGGCCTATGGGAGCCTATAAAAGCAATGGATTTGTGTTCATTTGGGAGATAGTTCAGATACACATTTGTATACGTGCATACATAGGTCCTCTCTTGGCACTTGTGGCTACAAGCCTACTCAAGGAAGTCACTCTGTGGTGTGGATACAGAGCGTGGGCTTCGCAGTGGAGGGCTGATAGCACTATAGTTGAAGAGAGTGACTTGGTTTGCCATTCCGCGTAAGTCTGTGGTATTTTCATGTTCACTTAGAGCAAGTCTCTATACATTGTATTGCTCTGTACTACTCTGCATCAGTTGTGATCATTATACGGATTGTACGAGTCTCTTGTATTGAGGTTGTTTAGTCCTGTTTTGGAGTGTTATGTTAGCTCAAAGCACCAGTATCTGTAGCATTTCCTTGGCTTATAGTGTAATCATTTGTTTGATCTAAGGAATGTTTGGGTTCTCCAAATATTGCATTTATCTTAATCCTTACTCTGGGAATCATTGTTTTTTTTTTTTAATATAAAGGAAGTTCGGCAATAGCCTACTCTCCCGGACTTGAATTAAATTAAGAAACAAGGGTACAAAAGAATGGGACTAGTGCCCACGGGACCCCCCAAATCCCACAAAGCAGGGGAGGCTTGTTTGGTTCCTAGGTAGCATTACAAAGAAGGTTGATCACCCTCTCGTCGCCCTCGTGCGGGACCCACTTGGGTTTGAGCTTGTTGTTGATCAAAAGGAGGACTTGGTGGTGCCTGAAGGGGGGGGATTTCTTACTGTTGACAATCCTCTTGCCAAGGAGGAACAGAGATTTCTCAATCGTCCACTCCTTGGGAGGGTCGCCGAAGTTGAGAGCACACCGCTCCCGCCATATTTTCCACAGGACTTCCCCTCTGATAGCGTTCCAGAGAGCCGCAGAGCAGCCAATCGCTTCGCCCAAAAGGACTTGTTTCCAGCTGAGCTGTTTCTGAACTCTGATTTTCAGTCCAACCGTCTGCCAGATTCTGTAGGAGTTGGGGCAAGTAAGGAAGATGTGTGGGATATCTTCGGTTGCACGGTGGCAGCGTTTGCACCACGGAGGGGTCCCACAAATTTTGCTAGCCTTTTGGTTAGTCCAAATTCCTCGATGAATAATTTGCCATAATAGGACAGACTTCTTAATCTCTATAAGTGGGTGCCAGATACCCATGAATTTCATGTCCCACCGAAGCCGCGTCCAAGACAGGCACCACTTCTTGTTGAGGCTGATCTGGAGGTCGGTCGTTTCTTTGATGTTCGGGATTTTGAGTAGGCTATTTCCATTGTGCCATTTGAGACCACGCGCGTTCGGAGCATCATGTCCCATGAGAAGGCGAGTTTTGTGGCGCTCCCAAGCGAGGCATCTGCTTTGCAAGGTGTTCCA
Source organism: Ceratopteris richardii (assembly GCA_020310875.1). Taxonomy (NCBI): domain Eukaryota; kingdom Viridiplantae; phylum Streptophyta; class Polypodiopsida; order Polypodiales; family Pteridaceae; genus Ceratopteris; species Ceratopteris richardii. The sequence goes on along the minus strand of CM035429.1, from coordinate 148,362,239 downwards.
TTCTTCGTAGGAGATGTTTATGCGAGGGTCGATATCCTCGAAGTTGATCCAGCTGTTGGTGTCATGTTTCCAGAGGTGTTTCCATTTTTTGAATCCTTTATTCCATAACTTCTTGGCTTTTTGAATGTTCCACGACTCCACACTCCGGATGCCATGTATCGGAAACCAGATAGAGTCGTTTTGTCTGATTCCGGCCGCCCACTTCCAGTCTTCACTGATTCTTGTGAAGCTTTTGACTTTATTCCAGCCCTTCCAAAGAGAGCATACGAGACTGGAGCCTTTCGGGAAGACAGGAATCGGGGAGAATAGCAGGGTCATGATGTCAAGGTTCTTCCAGTTCGGGGACCCCGTGAGGGCCAACTCATTTTTGTTTCTGAAGATCAGCTTGGCCCATGAGGCCTCCCTATTGCACCAAGCCTTAATCATCCATTTGGCCGCTAGTTTGTTAGCCATACACCCAATGTCCAGGATGCCAAGCCCCCCGCTATCTCTGGGGCTGGTGCAGATGGCCCATTTGATTTTGGGCACCCCCCTTCTGTTATGATCACCCGTCCAAAGAAAGTTTCTGCAGATGCTATTCAGTTTGGACAGGCCATGTTCATTCGGTCTCCAGCAAGAAAGGAAATAGATGGTAGACGAGAGGAGGAACGTGTTAATAACCATCGCCCGTCCAGCGAGATTGATTTGCATGCCTCTCCAGTAGTTGAGCTTGTTTTCCAGTTTGGCCAGTACCCAGTTCCATCGCTGCTCCATAGAGACGCCAAATCCCAAGGGGATTCCAAGAAGCCGAAAGATTTGGCCCTGCGGAATGATTTGACAGCCATGAACAATGAGAGGGCCAGGTTGGTGTCCCACGATGGCCCTAAAGGCGGTCTTATTGTGGTTGATCTTGGATCCAGAGGCCTCACAAAAGGTATCAAGGCACCTCCAGAAAGTCTCCAGGCTGGTATTATCGTTGTGAACGAACGCATTCATGTCGTCGGCAAACAGTCTCATGATGATTTGATTGTGGTCGTGAGGTAGTTGGAGGCCTTTGATATTGCCAGCCTCTACATGATGAGCCACAAGTCTGCTCAGCCCCTCAGTGGCGATGGCAAAGAGAAGGGGGGCAAGAGGGCATCCTTGTCTAATAGATCTTTTAAGATGGATCGCCTTCGACAGTTTGCCGTTAACGTTGATTTGGGTCGTTGCGTTGCCGAGAAGGGTTGCGATCATCTTGGTGAATTTCTGACTACATCCGAGGTCTTGGAGCGACTGCAGAATATAGTCCCATTCTAGCCTATCGTAGGCTTTGTCAAAGTCGATCTTGAGGAAGACCACATCTTGATTAGACTCATTTGCAAATTGAATACCTTCCCAAATATCCATAATGGTTTCCAGGATGGACCTGCCTTTGATGAAACCTTTTTGGTCCTCGCTAAGCCAGGATCTCAGGTGGCACGCAAGTCTGTTGGCAATGGCTTTGGCGACAATCTTGTACCCTGTTTGGAGCATCGTAATTGGCCGCCAGTTCTCGATTCTGTTTCTTTCCCCCTTCTTGTGAATCAGCTTGATAATTCCCTTATTTATACAAGAAGGAAGAGCACCAAATTTTAGCGCTTCTTGCCAAACCATCCGAAGAGGGGTGGCGACCACCAGCTTGAAGGATTTAAAGAACTCGTTAGTGAGTCCGTCGGGTCCCGGGCTTTTGCCGAGAGGGAGTGCATCAATGACCTCAATGATTTCTGATTCAGAGATCGGGGCATGGAGCAGGGAGTGGAGGTTGGGTGGTATTCTCCGGGGGGAGACTCTAGAAATGGCAGCCATGCAATCCCTTCTATGGTGGGAGAGGGGGTTCGAGGTTCCCAGGAGGCTCGTGAAGTGCCCTTCGATGATGCCAAAATTATCTTCTTCCGAGTTGCATACATTGCCATGTGGGTCTAGCAGTAGGGGGATCGTTTCTCTGTTGTGTTTCCTTTTAAGGATACTGCACATCTCTTTGGTGGGTTTGTCTGCTTTTCCAGCCCACCACTCCTTGAAGAAAATTTGCAAGTTTTTCCTTTGTATTTCTTCCTCGTATCTCAGCGTTGCTCTGATTCTTCGGAGACCTTTCTGGGCTTGGTGTTTTCCTTTGTTCACTTCCTCCTCGAGTCGCCAGAGTCTGTGGTAAAGTGCTTCTCTACGAGCCCGCCGCACTGCCTCGAGCATCTTCTTAGTTCTGATCATGATCTTGCGAGACTTGTCGACCGCACTTCTCTAGCACTTGGCTGGGGCCAAGCCAGAGGCGAACGCCACCTTCCACACATCGGCAATCTCCTGATGGACTAAGGGGAGAGAGAAGGTGGAAGCGTTGGCGTGGAACCACGGAGCCTTGTGGGTCCTGTTGGAGGGTTGAAGGGTGATAACGATCGGGTAGTGGTCGGAGATGGTGAGGTCAGTACGTTGCGTGATTGAAGGGTGGCCCCACTGATGAGTAAGGCTCTGAGAGATGTAGCATCTATCAAGTCTAGCTTTCCTCAGATCTTCGCCCGCTTGGAGATTCGACCAGGAAAAGCCATTCGAGTCTTTGAATTCGACCAGATCTAGGTGGAGTTTGGTCATGTCCCACGTTTCTTTTTCCCGACTGTCAATGACCCTGCCCTTGCCCATCCATCTGTCCATAGGGTCCTCCACCATGTTGAAGTCTCCACAAATAATCACGTTATGAGGAAGCGAGTCAAGAGAAGTCCAAGTGTTCAGCCTCTCCAAATCCCCGTTAGGGGCGTATAAAGAGACCAAAGTAACACAGAGGGGAGCACCAAAAGAGACCGCAATCCAGCGGTGATTTAGATCTTCAATGGAGTTTTCGAGCTTTTCAAGCCAGGGTTGTTTAACACCGATGGCCGTTCCACCGGACCCCCGCTGGTGCTTTGTTGGGATCCAAACATGGGCCGAGGAAACCTGTCTGAGCCGTTTCAGAAGGTCTTCTCCGTCAATTTTAATCTCTTGAATGCATATAATGTCTGGTTTTAAGCTGGTGTCACGGAGCCATTGACCAATGATGGCCGCTCTTGAGGGGTCGGTTAGCCCCCTAGCATTGAGTGAGATGACAATCATTTTTGTATTGATCCCTCTTTGCGGGAGGGAGCCTTGTCCTTTCTTCTCTTGGCTTCATCTTTCTTTTTCGCTGGAATCTGTTCCCGATTTAGAAATCGGTTCTTGTAAGGGCTTTTCCAGGGTAACTCCATAGGCTGTTTTCCTTTGCGGGAAACACCTTGCTGGGGGGAGTAGGGCCCCGTGCTCGGCACCGTTTCCGGGATCGTCGATCCAATGATGGAACTTTCACTATCCATGTTGTCTTCGTTACTAGTGGTGAATCCATCTTCTTTGCTTGTGGTATAGCCCTCCTGGGGGGTTTCTTTGTTGCCAGGGATCTCTAGGGCATTGTCGTAGGTATCTACCTCGAGTGGCTTCCCGCTTGGATAGTCAAGCTCATTGATCTCCTTTTCTAGATTGCAGTACAAATTGTTGTTGGGGGTAAGTGGCAGGTTGTTTCTCTCACCGTTGGCCCTCGGACTTCTTTTCCTTCTTCTTCTAACTTCAGTAAAGCCATCAGCATCAGCTTGAGGATTGGGGAAGCCCTTGCCTTCCCCTTCCTTGGTCGAGTGGATCAAATCGCCGTTGTTGTCTTGAGCAGATTTGGAGGCTTCTTGCGAACGCTTGTTTTTTTGCCTGATAGGGCAGTCTTTAATCATGTGGCCTTGTTGGCCACAACGAAAGCACGCGTTGGGGAGGTTTTTGTAGGTGATAACCTG
>CM035429.1:148278466-148350966 GCA_020310875.1 Ceratopteris richardii | reverse complement strand
TCAAAAACTTCAATTTTATAGTTCACAAAATATATCCACGTATATCGGATATAATCATCAATGAATATCAAAAAGTATACTAAGACACCAATTGGCTTTGTTCTAGTAGGTCAAACCACATCACTATGGCTCAACTCTAGAGGTCCCTTTCTATGTGTTTCTCTTCTTGGAAACTTCATACATTGATGTTTTCCAAATGTGCATGCTTCACAAATTCTCTCAGAATTTAAATGATCAAATCTTAGTAGTCCACCCACTAACGTTTGCTTTTCCATAGACTTTGGTTTCCTCTAGTTGATATGACTAGTTCGTTTATGCCATAATTCAGCTATATCTGAGTCTTCATTTTCTTGGCATATATATTCTGATAAAGAGGTGTGCCCATGTCAAATGTGAACAATCTACCCATCTTCTTTGCATGACCAAGCAATTTTCATCTTTCATCATACTTGAAATCATGTCTGAAACAACAATGTTTGTTGAAAATTACTTCCATGTCTTGATCGTCAAGCTAACCCACCAAAACTAAGTTTTTTGTAATGCTAGGCACATGTAAAACATCACTTAGTGTGTTCCAAACACCATTCTTCTGTACTAGTGGTACATTTCTAACATCGTTAATCAAGTGTAAGGTATCTTCACTAGTTGCCACATATTCTTTAGACTTCAAAGTCTCTTTTGATTCAAATGAGTCTTCTATGCTTATCATGTGATTTGTGAAACTAGAGTCTGTGTACCAATTCATATCATTTCCACTTGTAGTTCCTTTTTGCTTGGGTGAGCGGTTTGCTGGCATAAGAGATAGGTTTATCAACCTTGTGTGATGATGGTTGAGCTAGAACTGCACCAACAGCATGAAGACCAGCATCTGTATGCACATGAAATTCTAATGACCAATTAGGAACACTTAAAAGTGGAGCAGTACATAACCTCATTTTCAATTCACAAAATGCTTTCTCAGCTTCATAACTCCATGAGAAAGGGACCTTTTTACTGGTAAGCCTTGATAAGGGCTTTGCTATTTCTGAATACATTCGTATGAATCTTCTATGATATCCTGCATGGCCCAAAAAACTTTGCACTTCTTTTGGGCTGTGTGGAATAGGCATGGATAGAATAGCAGTAACCTTTGCACGGTCAACCGTTATCCCTTCGGCAGATACTATGTGACCAAGAAGAGTGCCCTTGGTGACCAAAAAATGACATTTAGCAGGATTTAACTTCAAACCTGTTTTGAGACACTCCTCAAAGATTTCTTTTAGATTTTCCAAGTGATCATAGAAATTTTGAACTATTTCTCGCGTATCTGTGCCTGAAAATACTGAAAAGTCATCCATAAAAATGCGCAAAAAGGTTGTTAACCATTTTCCCAATATCAGATACATTGTTCTATTAAAGGAAGCTGGTGCATTTTTCAAGCCAAAAGCCATACGAGTATAAACATAAGTGCCCCAAGGAGTAAAGAAGGCTGTTTTTTCCCTATCATGAGGATGGATTACTATCTGATTGTAGCCACTAAAACCATCCAAAAAGCTATACAAAGTGTGACCGGCTACTTCCTCAAGTACTTGCTCTGAAAAGGGCTGAGGAAATCCATCCTGAATAGTCACTTTATATAAGGCATGAAAATCAACACAAACTCTTATTTTTCCATTATTTTTCTTTGGTACAATAACCATAGAAGAAAACCACCTAGAATGTTCTACTAGAACAATTTTGCCTGCATCTTCTAGTTTTGTGATTTCCAATTTTACCACCTCTGCATACTTTGGGTTGATCCGATACGGCCTACTTCTTGCAGGTGTGGCTCCCTCAACTAAGGGTATCCGGTGTAATCCAAGCTCCTTTGGTATCCCTATTGGATCTTTATAGGACCATGCGAAGACATTTTTATAGGCCAAAAGTAAAGAAGTCACCCTCTCTAATAAAGGAGGATAATGCCATAGCCAAGAAGCCAAGTGAACGATGTCGTCGAGATTTTCTCTCCTCTCTCACTTGTGAAGGCCTACAAAAAACATATTTGGTGAAGGTAGCCAGAATTCCCCGAGAAGTCAAGGATGCATCAAGGATGTCAAAGGAAGGTCACATACAAAGTTTCAAAGAAATCAAGAAAGTCCATGGTAGCGGTCAAAGCTGGTCAAAGCTGGTCAAAGTTGGGAAATTAGGGCAAAAATTTCATTGTCACCAAATTAGATGAAAATCCATATACTTGTAAAGATTGTCAAAGGCAGTCTATAGCCCAAATTTCAGCAGAAAATGGATTTTGTAGCACATTGATATGCTATGTTCATTTTGTAAAAATGTAATTTTTCTAGTTTGAAACCTACAAATTCTTGTATAGAAAATTATGTTAGCCATATGGTTTGGCATGTATAAAGACCATATGTGGCTACATATTTGTATAAAGTTTCAAGGCTATCCGAGCTTCCTAGACACCTTAATGCCACCTTGCAAGCTTCCAAATGTAGTCAAACTTGTACAAGTTAGATTCAGATGGGAGTTTTTTCTGCATATTCCTGAAGGAGATCTTTGGAAACATAGTCCTACAATGTTTCATCTTCATCAAAGCCTATTTGGAGGGTCAAAGAGTACAAAGTCCAGTTTTCAGGATCACCGCAGTTTTCTAGTTTAAGAAAATTGAAGGCTTGAATGTCTGCCACATGTCAAAATATGATTGAACCATGCTGTACGGTCAAGATGAGCTCATATTCAAGGGTGGAGATGCACTAAAGCATAAAGGAAGGAGGATCCACGAATTTTTTCCATAAAAGAAGACCTTTTTTACAATCAAAGATCAATAATGTAGCATTTCTCCAAAAATAGTGGCTTATCTTATCCGAATTGATGTCAGCACTGATCCGACGGTCCAAATCATCCCCAGATCCAATGGTGGAGAATGAGGGCGCCTAAATTTCACTCCTTTACACTAGATTTGATAGAAAGAACAATTCCAAGCCATTGATTTGATTAATCAAATGGTTGTAATCAAAAGTCGTGATCCTAGAGTTGAGAGTTGATTTCTCTAGATCCAAGGGCCCAAATTCATTCAAAAAACTATATAAACCCCCCTCCAAACTCCTAGAGCATCATTGTTAGGCATCCATAGGGCTCATGCTAGCTTATGGTTTCCTTGAGACGATCACCCTCCGTTGAGCGAGTGAGGATCCAAGGTGAGCTAGTATGAGTATAGAACCTAGTTTCAAATTTAAGTTAGAACTCCAATCTAGGATAGGCTCTTGAAACCAGCATCTCTATCTTGACTCACCCTCGGTGGAGCGTGTGAGTGAGTTAGAGCTGATTTTAATGAGTCTTAGACTTCTTTAGTTAGACGTTACGAGCCTAGACAGACATAGGGTCACTAGAGTGGAACTCACCTTCTTACGTGTGACATTCGGTTGAATTGTCATGGTTTGAGGGTCGGAACCACCTTTGATCAGTAGACTGCTTAGCATGACGTACCACGACGATCTTTTACAAGTAACTTAATTCAAATTCTTTTAATTCATGTCACTTGTCGCTTGTCTCTTGTCACCTCTCTCAGTCTCTTAAGTATTTTTACATGTCTTCTATTTCTTCTATGTGTGAGAAGGCTCCGCAGTATTGCGTTGAACCAGTGAGGATGTTTCTTTGAGCTTGTGAGTAAAATCCATCATCATAATTCACTTGCATGCATATAATCCATACAAATCCATACATATTTATTAGTTTCTGAAAGTGTATAAGAAGCTCCAATATTGGACCATTCTTCCTTTCGAAACTGGTTTATGTGTAAGGGTTCCATCTATTCTCGTCATGCATACATATCATCCAAAGAAGACTATGCATATGGATTGGAATTAGGAAGTGTTTAAGAAGCTCCTTCAATGGACCATTCTTCCTTCCAAATTTCATTCGTATGTATGGTTCTCTTTCATTCTTATCATTTATGTTCATAAATCTAGCTTGCACTCCTACATTCCTATTCCCATAATCATTTCAACATCTCTCTCTTCTCCATACTCAACATTAATTTCACTTTCATGTCCTTAAACCTTCCAACATTCATTAGCTTCATACACCCTGTGTGTGCCATGACCGGACCCGATCCACCCGGATTGCGATCACCTCCACATTTGAACCCGACGTGAAACGCTTCGTGGCATTTGCTTCTGATCTTGTTGGGAGGTTGTGATCCATATCCTTTGTTTCATATTTTTCATCCTCATCATATCATCATCATCAGTCTTGAGTGTTGCACTGGATTTCTCACAATATCGTGCACATCTTCGTCGTGAAGTAAACGCATTTGTGAGAGATCTAGAGCATCGTGCATCACTTGCTTATTCACACAAGATGGAGGAAGGATTCAAATCCCTTATTGTTGAGAAACAAGGCCAAAGAATAGTCTCTTCTATGTTGAGAGAGAAGGGAAAATTCAATGGCATCAACATCACAAGCTACTTAGATTTGTTTGAAGAGCAAGCTATGATTTTTGGTCTTCCCGAAGATCTTTTGATATCATTCTTTGAACGAATTGTTGATAGCTCTATCATAAACCGTGTCACTCAATATGATACTCTTCCTTGGAGTGATTTTAGAAAGGAGATGCTCAAAGAATTCTATCTTGAAGATTATAGCCAACATAATCGGGATGGATTCTTACGATGGGTCAATTCCCCGAAGCCTAGTAGCTCTATTACTCACTTACAAAATGAGTATATTAGACGCTATGAACAACTTCCTGATGAGGATAAGATAACTTTGGAACCTGATTTTGTGATCAATTTTCTTAAGCTTCTTCATCCTAAAACTCGTAGGGAAGTTGAACGGCGATTAGAAGAGCCAGATAAGCGCTATGGTCTTACTGACAATTGGCAAAAAGTGCGTAAAGTAGTAGAGGATGTAGCCCATAGACATCAAAGGCAATCCATGCTTTATGAGCAAACCAGTCTTCCTCAAGCCAGCCTTCCACAAACTAAGGAGCAAGTTAGAGAACAATCCCATGCTATGCTTTTTGACTCTACTCCTATTCCTCAAATGATGGAGCCTACTCAAGGTTTTAAAGTAGAGCCAAATAAAAGTGTAGTTGAACAATCTCAAGTGGAAATTCTCACTAAGCAAATGGAAAGTCTTATTGCTACACAATCCAATTTGGCCAAGACTATAGATGCTTTAAAATCTAATTACACCAAAACTTTCCAAAATCAAATGAACCCAATGACTTTTCAAGAGCCTAATCAACATGTTATAGCTACCAATCAAAATCCACAAGTAGCTCCTACTCAAGCATATCAAGTTCCTCCAATGCATAATCCTCCAATGCATAATCCTTCAATGCAAAATCCTCATCCTCATGTGCAAAATCCTCAAATGTATCAAAACCTGTATCCTCAAGCTTCTCAAATAGCTTTTCAAAATCCTCAAAATCAAAATTTTCAAAATCATCAACCGCATAATATGGAAGCTCCTCTTGCACCTCAAGTACCACATGTTGCTCCCCAAGCTCCTCAAATACATCAATTGCATTTTCAAAATCCTAATTATCCTGTTCAAGCAATACCTTATCAACAAAATCCTCAATTTCAAAATTTCCCACCACAAGTTAATCAAAATCCTCAAAATCAAAATGGTTTTGTGCGTGGCCCTCATAGGTGTCCTTGGTGTGATTCGTTAGAGCACTTTTTGAGAGATTGTGAATTATTGAAGGCTGCTAAGGAGCAACGACTAGTAATAGACATAGACAAGAAAATTTGTGACTATCGATCTAGGCTACCTTTGCAAGGAAATTATGGTAAGGGAGGAATGAAAAAACATTATGAAAATATAACCATAATGAACGTAGGAACTAGAGGAGTGAAACTAGAAGCTCTTGATGAACAACAAGTAGAATCAAGTAAACCCACAAAGGAAGGTGATTTTTCTATAGAAGCTTTAGTAAGAGCACGGGATGAGATTAGGAGAATAACGGCTTGGGAGTCACCAATAGAAGATCAATCTCTTATTTCTCACATATCCAATGTAGAAGAAAAACGAAAAAGAGATGAAGCTGAGCCTAATGAAAGAAGAGTAACACGAAAACAAACCTCAGAGGGAATAGAAACAATCATAGAGCAGGGAGAAACATCACAATCCAAAGATAAAAAACAAGAAGCACAACCCAATGAACAAAAACAAGAGGAGAAACAAAAAGGGAAGAAGACAAAGCAAAGAAAAACAGAACCAAAGCCTTTGGATAAACAAGAACAATCAAAACAAACTGAAGACCAAACACGAGAACATGAACAAAAACAAGACCCTGAGCAAAAACAAAAGAAACCAAAGAGAAAACCTAAAGCCATCTTGATTTCAGAAATTGAGAGAAAAATAGATCCTATGGAGATTTTAGATGACATTTTGCTTAAGAGTCAAGCGACTATGTCTTTAGAACAAGTTTTCTCTATTGCAAAGCCTGTTTTTAAAGATAACTTTATCGGCCTAATTAAAAGGAAGAGGTTTCCACTTAATCTAGATACTGAGATGCAAGATTCTCTAGATCAAGATCAAGCTATGAATGAAGCCTTAAACTTTGATGAATCTGATGAAGAGGACTTTGATGATGATGAAGTAAATGTTAATAAAAATTTCTTAGGACCTATTCAACCTGACCATGAAAATCATGAAAACAATCCTGAAAGCCACTTTAAAAGAACATTTTGGTCTAGAGGTACATCAGAGATGCATCTTAACATAGGAAATGATAAGAACACTATCACTGTAAATGCATTAGTAGATTCCGGCTCTGAAATCAATGTGATTTCAAAAGAAGTCTATGATAAGTTTCGATGGCCCATAGATAAAGATTGTGGATGGCGTATGAGAACTGCAGATAATGGTGTAGGTACCCTGTATGGAGCTTGTGCTAGTGTGCCCATATCCATAGGAGGAATCACAGAAGAGGTTCACTTTTTTATTCAAGATAATTGCTCCTATGAAGTTCTCTTAGGTCAACCCTTTATTTGTGAGAGTCGTATGGAAACTAAAGCCATGGATGATGGGTCTACCTATGCTAGATTTAAGTCTAAGGATGGAATGCAATCACTTCAAGTCATGACAGTAGGAGTGAATCATCCTAGGAATCGATTGTCAATTAGAAAGAAACCTATTGTTACTCAGGGTCACGAGCATGCTTGTAGTGATTGTGCACCTCGATTCATGTTTGGAGCTACATATGATCAAAATTTCGGATAGAATCCATTGTTGAGCGGGACAATAGTGGATATTGGTTTGACATCTCGCATCCAACCAACATGTACAATAGTTTGTCACTTTGTTTTCCACATTCTAGATTAGATTTTCTTCATAAGAGTCAATTGTCCAAGTCTTTTATCCAAAAAAGCCAAAAAAATTATAAAAACAACAAAATCATGGAACATGATGAGAACATTGAGCATGTGATTGAGACATCTCATTGTTTCTCTACTCTTGAGGAGTTAGAGTTATGTCTTCAACAAAATTCTAATTCCCATATTATTCTTATTTCTTCCCTTGATGAGTATGCTCTAATCCAAGAGTATGCTCTCAATGTTGACAAGTGCTCAAAATTTAACCAAACACATGATGCCTTAGTTGAAACAAAGTACAAAACTGTAGACAAAAAAATCAAACCCATAGCTCAACCATTACCTCAAGGAAGTAATGAAAAACATATTGATGTGAAAAATGATCCAACTCTTCGGGATAAGAAAAACATAGGACATACATTCACGGATGAGACAATCAAACAGGTGAAAATTGGTAGAGATGATGACTTTCTTTTGCTAGCAGAGAGAGATAAATTTGAGGGAGTCATACGTAGCCATGGAAAAGCCTTTACTATGTATCCTCATGAGATTGGTTGTGTAGATCCTAAGCTAGTTGCACCCATGATAATCTTTACTATTCCACAAATTCCATGGAATCTTCGCCCTATACCAGTTCCAAAGGCTCACTTACCTGAGCTAATGAAAGTACTTAAGGAGAAGATAAACATGAGAATTTTAGAGCCATCTTTTGCACCTTACTCAAACAGATGGTTCACTGTGCCTAAAAAGATTGGGAAACTACGTTTTATTCAAGATCTCCAACCTGTCAATAAAGTCACCATAAGGAATGTAGGAACAGGACCCATTGTAGATGAGTTTGCTGAATGATTTTCAGGACATTCTATCTATTCAATGGGTGATTTATATTCTGGATATGACCAATTCTAGTTAGCAATTGACAGTCGTGACATAACCACAATGAAAACTCCTTTAGGCTTAGTGCGAATGTGTACTTTACCTCAAGGAGCGACTAATTCTGTGGCTCATATGATGAGTGCTATGAATATGGTCTTACATGACTTTATCCCTCATATAACTATGCCATTCATTGATGATATTCCAATTAAAGGGAGTGAGGAACGTGTAAAGGACATTACTTTAGATTCATCGGGATGTCGTAAATTTGTTCTTGACCATATCTCTGATTGTGAAAGAATATTTCAACGATTTGAAGAGGTAGGTCTCACATTTTCCATAGAGAAATCTGTTTTTGGTGTCAACGAGATACTTATTGTTGGACATTTATGTGGCAATTATGGTCGAAAGCCATACCCACAAAAAGTTGATGCCATTAGCAAGATTTCTGAAACATGTAACAACGTGAGTGAGGTACGTAGATTTCTTGGTGCTTGCATCTTTTATGTTATTTGGATCCCTCACTTTGCTCATGTTGCTGATTGTCTTTATGACTTGTTGAGGAAGAAACGAAAATTTATTTGGACTGACAAACACACTCAAGCTATGCGTAAATTGAAGAAATTATTGCTTGAAGCTCCCATCCTTAAGCGTGTAGACTATTCTGCTAACAAACCTATTATATTGACTGTTGATACTAGTCCTATTGGTATAGGTTGGGTCATAAGTCAAGATGATAGTGAAGGGAATAGATATGCAATTAGGTTTGGTGCCAAAATTCTACATGAAACACAACAAAAATATCCACAGATCAAACGAGAACTATGGGGTATGGTAACAGCTTTGAAAACAGACAAAGAATATTTCATTGGTGCAAATGTCAAAGTTGAGACTGATTGTTTGCCTCTCATTGGAATGATAGCCAATTGTTCATCTCCTGATATAGCCATGCTTAGATGGATCTCATATATTAAGTTCATAAATCCTGAGTTAGTTCATATTTCAGGTAAGTCAAACTCAGTTGCTGATATGTTATCGAGAGCTAGATTTGATGATGATCTTGAAAGTGATCTAATAAAGAATGTAAATTTAGTTGACTATGTTCCACATATATATGAGTATGAGAAATTTCATGAGTCTGAGTACGAAGATGAATGGAGAGACATAGGAAAGTATCTCAGTACACTACAACCATTACCTAGCTGGACTACGAATAGATTCCGTAACATTAGGAAACGAGCTTATAACTTTTTCCTATGTAATGATTATCTTTGGAGACATGCTAAGGGTAAGGTTAAGAATCCACAACGAGTCCTAGGAAAGAGAGGTCTTCAATTGCAAGTAATGAAGGAAATGCATGAGACATTATGGGCAGGTCATAAAGGATTTTTTGGAACATATGAAAAAATTAGAAGTACCTATTATTGGCCTAGGATGTATGTTGACATTAGTAGCTATGTTTCTACATGTTCTACTTGTCAACTTCATTCATCAGTCAAACATAGAGATCCGTTGCATCCTACTTATCCACCTTGTATTCACTACAAGTGGGTAGTAGATCTTGTAACTATGCCTAAAGGTATTGACAAAATGCGTTACATTGTACTTGCAAGAGAAGATTTAACTAATCATGTAGAGGGACGTGCATTACGATCTAAGACCACTTACGATGTTTGCAAATTCTTGCTTGAAGATGTCATAAGTCGCTTTGGGTACATAGAGAAAGTAGTTGCCGATCGTGGAGAGTTAAATGCGAGAGAAGCTAAAGAGTTCTTTGAGCGTCACGGTATTCGTTTGTCTCTCACTACTGCATATAATCCAGAGGCCAATGGTAAAATAGAGAGAGGGCATCCACCTATTGTGAAAGCCATATCTAAAGCATGTAACGGTGATATCAAACAATGGCCTAAATTCTTACCTTTTGCACTTTGGGTAGATAGAATGACATGCACACGTACTACTGGATATATGCCTGCTGAACTCATGTACTGTCAAAAACCATTGTTTCCAATTCAGTCTCATATTTCTGCATGGTCAAATTTGCCTTGGTCTGAAAACATGTCTACTGATGATTTTTTGAGTTTGCGTATTAAACAGTTAGAACAAGGTAAATTAAGACTTGATGATGCTGTTGAAAAATTAAGAGAATCTAGAATGAAGAACAAGCATTATTTTGATAAAACTCATCGATTGCGTCCTAAGCCAATTGAAGTAGGAGATTGGGTGCTCATTTATGATAGTACATTTGACTCTCAATATGATGCACGCAAAAAGCTCACTCAACGGTGGTTTGGGCCATACATTGTATCAAAAGTCAACAACAATGGTACATATGCTCTTTGTGAATTAAATGGTGTTGCACTAAAAACTTTGATTGCAGGTAAAAGGATAAAGTTATTCAAGAAGCGTGATAATGACGAGTACATTTTGGATGAGGACATTGGAGAAGATGACAACAATGAGGCCAATTCATAAACAGGAGTATCCATGTTATTAAAAAAAAAAAAAAAAAAAAAAAAAAACATCATTAATTTTTCAAGTTCATGTTGCTTTGTTTTTTTTCAAGTTCATTCTATTTTTTTTCCATGCTTGTTTCATGCATGTTTTTTTTCAGTCTTTGCATCACATTGCATATCCACATCACTTGAGTCAAAAAAGGGCAAATGATGATTTCTCTACTTGTGTAAAATTGTATCTTAAGTAGTAACTTATCTACTAAGAAATTGATTATAATCTAGGATTGTGGAAAGATAGGGCATGTAGATTTGGAGGTTTATTTTGGTGACAAGACTTTCATATATAAACATGCATATGTATCCTGTATCGAAAGCATAATTGTTGAAATCCTATCTCCTGCTATTGCATGTTTCTACATCCTTAGTCCATCTCACAGCACTTGTATCGGAGTTTAAACGACTGTTCTCCGTCATCAAAAATGGTTGTACCTTGTATCGGGGTTTAATTTTTCCCCGTCATCACAAAAAAAAAAAAAAGAAAAGTTGCTACATGTTACCAAGAAGTTTACACTTTCTTCCACCCCAAAAAAGTGATCGTAACCATAAAGTTGTCGAATCATCATCATCATCATCAAAAAAAAAAAAAAAAAGCAAGCCAAAGGAGGATAAAGAGGCATAGTAGAATAAATCACGGGCTATATAGGCAGATTTATGCATTAGTGGAGTTTAGTTAGATTTCCTTGCATGTTATTAGAGAAAGAGCATATTCATATTTATGTAGGAAAGGAGTTGATCTAAAATAAGCTAAAGATGAAAGATGTCTCTTGAAAATCCTAAATCTTTGTTTATAATCATATTTAAGGTAGATTGCTTTATGAAAAAGGTACAAAATTTTGTTCAAGATGAGAGGAACTGATGCTTAAAACGACTCAATACATCCTCTTCCACTTCATATTGATGCTTGTTTTTTTTCTTTCTTGTTTCCAATGTTGCTTGTTCATTTGCATATATGTTGCCTATTTGTTCATGCATATTCATGTTGTCTGTTTCACTTCTTTCTTTCATGCAAATTTTGCTTCATGTCGCGTTACCTACTTATTCATGCATATAATCAATTTTCCTTCCATGTTTCTTATGTTGCCTATAAAAGAATTTGATGCCTGGAACATTTTGTTTTTCAGAGATGCTAGAGTGGCGCTTCCGGAGGAATCGCAGGTTTAGTGGGGGCGAATGTCGTCGAGATTTTCTCTCCTCTCTCACTTGTGAAGGCCTACAAAAAACATATTTGGTGAAGGTAGCCAGAATTCCCCGAGAAGTCCAGGATGCATCAAGGATGTCAAAGGAAGGTCACATACAAAGTTTCAAAGAAATCAAGAAAGTCCATGGTAGCGGTCAAAGCTGGTCAAAGCTGGTCAAAGTTGGGAAATTAGGGCAAAAATTTCATTGTCACCAAATTAGATGAAAATCCATATACTTGTAAAGATTGTCAAAGGCAGTCTATAGCCCAAATTTCAGCAGAAAATGGATTTTGTAGCACATTGATATGCTATGTTCATTTTGTAAAAATGTAATTTTTCTAGTTTGACCCTACAAATTCTTGTATAGAAAATTATGTTAGCCATATGGTTTGGCATGTATAAAGACCATATGTGGCTACATATTTGTATAAAGTTTCAAGGCTATCCGAGCTTCCTAGACACCTTAATGCCACCTTGCAAGCTTCCAAATGTAGTCAAACTTGTACAAGTTAGATTCAGATGGGAGTTTTTTCTGCATATTCCTGAAGGAGATCTTTGGAAACATAGTCCTACAATGTTTCATCTTCATCAAAGCCTATTTGGAGGGTCAAAGAGTACAAAGTCCAGTTTTCAGGATCACCGCAGTTTTCTAGTTTAAGAAAATTGAAGGCTTGAATGTCTGCCACATGTCAAAATATGATTGAACCATGCTGTACGGTCAAGATGAGCTCATATTCAAGGGTGGAGATGCACTAAAGCATAAAGGAAGGAGGATCCACGAATTTTTTCCATAAAAGAAGACCTTTTTTACAATCAAAGATCAATAATGCAGCATTTCTCCAAAAATAGTGGCTTATCTTATCCGAATTGATGTCAGCACTGATCCGACGGTCCAGATCATCCCCAGATCCAATGGTGGAGAATGAGGGCGCCTAAATTTCACTCCTTTACACTAGATTTGATAGAAAGAACAATTCCAAGCCATTGATTTGATTAATCAAATGGTTGTAATCAAAAGTAGTGATCCTAGAGTTGAGAGTTGACTTCTCTAGATCCAAGGGCCCAAATTCATTCAAAAAACTATATAAACCCCCCTCCAAACTCCTAGAGCATCATTGTTAGGCATCCATAGGGCTCATGCTAGCTTATGGTTTCCTTGAGACGATCACCCTCCGTTGAGCGAGTGAGGATCCAAGGTGAGCTAGTATGAGTATAGAACCTAGTTTCAAATTTAAGTTAGAACTCCAATCTAGGATAGGCTCTTGAAACCAGCATCTCTATCTTGACTCACCCTCGGTGGAGCGTGTGAGTGAGTTAGAGCTGATTTTAATGAGTCTTAGACTTCTTTAGTTAGACGTTACGAGCCTAGACAGACATAGGGTCACTGGAGTGGAACTCACCTTCTTACGTGTGACATTCGGTTGAATTGTCATGGTTTGAGGGTCGGAACCACCTTTGATTAGTAGACTGCTTAGCATGACGTACCACGACGATCTTTTACAAGTAACTTAATTCAAATTCTTTTAATTCATGTCACTTGTCGCTTGTCTCTTGTCACCTCTCTCAGTCTCTTAAGTATTTTTACATGTCTTCTATTTCTTCTATGTGTGAGAAGGCTCCGCAGTATTGCGTTGAACCAGTGAGGATGTTTCTTTGAGCTTGTGAGTAAAATCCATCATCATAATTCACTTGCATGCATATAATCCATACAAATCCATACATATTTATTAGTTTCTGAAAGTGTATAAGAAGCTCCAATATTGGACCATTCTTCCTTTCGAAACTGGTTTATGTGTAAGGGTTCCATCTATTCTCGTCATGCATACATATCATCCAAAGAAGACTATGCATATGGATTGGAATTAGGAAGTGTTTAAGAAGCTCCTTCAATGGACCATTCTTCCTTCCAAATTTCATTCGTATGTATGGTTCTCTTTCATTCTTATCATTCATGTTCATAAATCTAGCTTGCACTCCTACATTCCTATTCCCATAATCATTTCAACATCTCTCTCTTCTCCATACTCAACATTAATTTCACTTTCATGTCCTTAAACCTTCCAACATTCATTAGCTTCATACACCCTGTGTGTGCCACGACCGGACCCGATCCACCCGGATTGCGATCACCTCCACAACGACTTGAGGGTTCTCTTTACCCCCTAGATTCACTTCTTGAACTAGTGTTTTCGGACTAGTTTTGTTTGAGAAATCCTCTCCACTGTATGCGGGAGTGGAATTTAGCCTATATTCTGCAATATGTTCTCCAGTCCATCCTTGAGGTATATCAGAAAAGGGAAGATCATCTCTGCATTCAGGCTCATAATCTTCCTTTTCTTAAAATTCCATAGTCGTAGCCCCTTCCAATTCCGTAATCTTTCGCAAACTCTCATTGTTCAACTCCTTGTGAACCTCACGGCCTTTTCCTGCAACTCCTTCACCTGCAACTTCTCCCTCTATTTCATTGATTTCGACTGTGCAACACTCTACGCTTTCCATCATCCAATTCAATAATGTATCTTCTTCTTGGGGTAGAGAGGGCATTACCTGAGTGTCTACAGTATACCCAGTAGTTTTCTCCGAGTCGAATCCTTCTTCCAAATGTAGTTGTCATTGCCTATTGGCGCTTGTTGAAATCCATAGTTTGTTTTTCCCCCAATCTTGCAAAGCTTTTGCTTGCCTCAGCCAAGGTCTCCCTATAAGTAAAGGATAGGAAGTCTCCTGTGGAAGTGCAATAACAACGAAATCCAGCATAAAATGGCAACCTTGTACTATCATCCGTACCTTTTCAATAATGCTAAGAGGCGTAACCCGATGTTGATCTGCTAGTGTAACTGTGAATGGCGCCATCTTGGTGGGGTTCAAATTTCGTTTCTTCATGGTAAAATCGGGCATCAAATTGATACCGGAGCCTCCATCTATGATCACACCTGTGAAAACTTCCTCTTTTATACAAACAAATAATCTTGAGCTTTGGTAGTCTGTCAAGGGTGCAGGGCGGAAATCAACCATAAAACCATCTATACTGGGTGATTGGATCAAGTGAGCAGAGTGTATAATCTTCAATAAGTGACTTCTTATTTTTGAATCCATCCTTATAAGTTCGTACAGACTAACCTTATGATGAATGCCTTTCAAAACCTGCTCAATGTCTACCTCATGTGTGTCTGCTTGCAGATCTGTTGGTTGGTCCTTCAATGAAGTAACCATCCTTTCGTAAGCTCCTTCTATGTCTGCTTGATCTTTCCATCCAGCCTTCTTTTCCTCCTCTCTATCTTGGAATCCTTGTTGTTCCTCTCTACTGATTGTTGCTGCTTGTCTGGCTCTTGTCATCATGGGCATTGCAGAGGATGAAACAGCATAAGACTGAGTGGTCATACCTTCTTCTTGTGGTGAGACTGTAATCATGTGGATTGGAGCAGGACGGCTTCTTGGGCAGTCTTTGGTATAGTGATCCTTGGCCTCTGGACAATGTTGACAAGGAGGTGCATCCTCCGGAAGGGAACACCTATTCTGCGTATGGCCATACTCACCAGAGCGATAACACATCAATGGTTTATTATATCTAGGCTTTGTCATACGATTTTCCTCTCTATTCGGTGCATTTGAGGTGCTAGCAAAATATGCATCCAAAGCCTGAGGGTTACCCCGTTGTTGTGTACCCTTCAGGTAGTAACAGTCTGTAGCTTCATGACCATCTTTTCCACAAAATTGACAGCTTACCTTGTTAGGGCAATTGGCATTGGAATGTCCATTGTTGTTACATATTGTACACCAAATCTGCCTTCTTATATCTTGAGTGGTCTGCAAATCTTCTAACTCACGGCGAAGTTGGGCTACTTCATCATCAGTGCGACGTAGTGATGGCAAGACCTTCTATTCTTGTTCACTCTGTTAACTTTGGCATAGACCACCCTCCAGACCCTCAATCACACCGTAATGTAACTTAGGCATAACAACAATTCAAACCCTCAATCACACCGTAATGTTGATTGCCATCACTGGAAAATCCCGCTCTGTATCATCACCACAGAGTAATTCCTAACAGTGAGCGTACAACACCGGAGCATAGAGATGGTTCTCTCAGTCGTAACTCGAAACTGGTATCACGGTTCCCTTCTTCTTCTCCCTCTTCCCTCTCTCTCTTTTCTTCTCCTTCCTTATTTACGAGCAATCCCTCTCCCAGTCTTACTCGTCCGGTTTCCCTCTCCCCCCCCCTTTTTTTGTAGTCCTGGAACGCGGGCCTTTTATAGATTCCAGAAACATAAGAAGGTTGTTGCATCAAATTGGATCGTCCTTTGATTCCATAACCGTTAACGCACCTGCTATCGTTTATTTTGTCTACTAGACGGGCGCCACCCGTAATGTCTGTTCAATGACATCCATTGAAGGTCGCTCGATTGGCCCTGATAGTGCATATTGATGAACGTTATAGTTGGAAGTCCGTAGATTCAATAATTGTAACATCAAGATGCCTTGCGCGGACTTAGGGGTGTCTGCGGCTCTAAACAGACTCACAAAATAAACTTGCCACCCACCAGAGTCCATACAGTAATTCTGGTTCTGGTGATTTCGGTCAACAAGTTGACCAAAATTCTGACCTGTCATGAAACTGCTCACCGGAAAGTTACCGAAATGATGCCGAATTCGCGAAATTCTACTGAGTTATGAGTTCCCTGTCACCAAAGTACTCACCGGAAAGTTACCGAAATTCTGCCGAAATGGTGCCAAATTCGCGAGCTTCTTCCGGAATCTGAGTTACTCCAGAATGCTCTTTTCTTATCTTTCACTTCAGTTAATTGAATCCTAAGCATCCTTATAAATCCTGAGTGCTCCTTCAGAAAAGCCCCGACTTCTTCCAAAATTCCGGTTGTGTTCCGATACTTGGCTGCGACTACTTTCCTCTGAAAATGGGCAATCTTTTGTCCTTTGTTTAAAATGAGACTTCGTTGGCTTACACCTATGATGTCGAATGATTTAGCAGAATTCCAATCCTACTCCATATACAAATGGTGCTTGGAGATTTTCTTCATTTTCGTATGAATGTACGTAGCTTCAAAAATTGCGTGCTCTCAAGATTCAAATACATCCTATTCCAATTACAACTCTTCTTCATCCATCATGAAAATTAGCTCCACAACCGTGGAAGTCTATTACAGCAATAGAGTATGTGCTTTTGTGAACATATTAATCTTTGCAGTCACAAAAACTTGTTAGTGGTGTAGTTGTTGAAGAATTGTATTATTTTCTAGTTGGTGTCCACCTTGTTCTTTTTGCAAGACTAAATTTTATCTCTTTGTTCTCGTTTTGTATCCATTATCAAATGATTCTGCTTGAGTCACTAATGCACTCATTAAAGGTTATTAAGATGAGTGTCATAAATAGATAATAGATAGAGTCAATGTTTATATTTTTCATCCATTCATATCACTTGAACCCTTTTATGCGATTGAATATCCAATGCGTCAATGGATACCTTATACAACTAGCCACATGGCTATTTAGACATGGTAACATAGGTTTGAGAATAAAAGATTTCATGAGGTTAGAAATTACTTGGATGACCTTCATATAAGGAGAAGCATACTTATATCATGGATTAATTTAGCACAAAAAAAAAACATCAATAGGCCATCAATTCTAATGCCCTTACATAACGCTCATCATTTATAATCCACCTCATGTGACTTGCACATTGTATTGTATGATTGGTCTCACAACATCTCGATTTAGGCTAGATTCACAGAACCTTTCTCTGATCCTAAGTTTGTTGATTCCTCAAAATGAGCATCTACTATGATAATTCTTAAACTTATTTGGATTCTATAAGAAATTCGTTGCCTGCTGCATTTACTCATAGCTTCTCGGAAAGTCGCTTCCTACACAATTATAGCAACCATAACCATATTTTAAACAATCTCATTTGTTCACCACAATATTCCATTTTCTCCTCGATGGGAAACCAACATAGCTTTCTCGTCCTCAATTGTTCATTGTACTATAACTATGCAGATGGTTACAAATATATGTTAAATGGTTACAAATATATGTCTATGAGAAGATGCTCATCGTTCTTCGTATTCACATTCTACATAAAGCTTTACTGCTTATGGTGCATCTTGTTACATAAAGCTTTTCATATGAGAAGAATCTTCATCAGTGAAAAGTGACTAAGAACTGTGTTTCAAATGAGGCCAAAACATTCATCCCAACTTCGAATGATAGATAATGGGATTGGGAAGTGGCACTATGCATAGTTCATATCAATAGACTTATCATTTCTAAATCCCTCAAACAAGTTAAATCTACCGATTCAACACATTAGCACTCAGACCTTTTCAATCTGATTCTATTATGGTTTTATGAAATCTCCCTTTGATCACATATTTATAGAAGAAATAGAACGGTTTAAAAAACAATGCACTTACTAAATTAAAAAACTCGCAATGAATGAACACACTCATGTACTTGATTAGAAATGAAAGAAATAATCAATTCACTATGGATTGTTAAAAGGGACTATCAATAGATCCTCTTTTAATCTCTTTTCGAGTTCTTGGGGATGGTAGGGGTCTGACAATGCAGAGGCCCTTTCTCTAATTTTCCCAATTAACTAATTACCCAAACAGTAATTATACGTTCAGGCATTACTTCTGTTACACAGTTATAATTTTCCGTTTACGGTATCATCACACATTAACTTATCGCACAGTCGTTCAATCAAATAATCGAACAGATCTATTCCTGTTACGACAGTAATACTGTGTAGTATTAGTTTATGGCAATTCAATAAGAACAGACTTAACAGTACTCAGATATATGCAAATTCTGCAATACGATGTCCCCGCAACATCGCAAATCGCCCAGACAGACAGTGTGGCGATCCTGTCTCCTCTCGCACCGGAGAACCACATAATGTCTCTTCATTAATGAATAAAAGGGTTACATCACTTCGCTACACCCTTTCGGTGCATGCGGTATATGAAAATATAAAAGTTACAATGTGCCAATCCGGCGGCCTAACACTGGCATGCACGGTGGACTTGAACCCGCAAAGAAAACATAATTAAGGCTCCTCTATGATGCCTTGGATATACATGGTTCTTGCTAATTTGAAGGTTCTGGTAATCTTCTGTTTTAATGAATCCAACATCATTTTTAATGTGTTCGTCTCCACCAACTGTGCATCAGTGCGTACTGAACTCGCCGAAATAACTTGATTGAACAGAGCATCGGTCAAGGTCTGCAAAAACGCTTCTTGTAAATAGAAATCATTAGCTAATGTAGCATCTCTTTGCTGCTTCACATCCGCAATTTGCGCATCAATTCGAGACAATCTCTCGGCTTGAGCTCCTAGCTGCTTCTCTCTGCGTTCCCATTCCTGAGCTTGATATTGAATTGTCCTATAGTATGCATCCCTTTCTTTCATAATCCCTGCTAATTCCTTCTTAAGTTGAATGGTCAGACTCCTCTATGCTTTTAGAGAAGAATTCCTTTGAAAAAGATCGGCAGAGGTGGCGTGTAATTCGGCAGTAGTCTGCTTAGCCAAATTAGCCATTTCTTGTCCTCTCTGCACGACCTCATCAAGCTCGGCGCGAGTTTCTTCTAAAAGGTTACCGAGAGCAATCCAGGCATCCTCCTTATCCTATACTAACTAATTTAATTGCTTGATTTCTTCATCACGAGAAGTTAACAAAACATCCTTGGTTTTTAACTCAGCCAATGCTGCATCTCTTTGAGCAATGAGATTATCCTGCTTTGTAAGCCAAGCTTGAAGTTGCTGAAGTTGACCCTGCAAACCATGGTTTTCTGCCTTAACTGCATTTGCTTCTTCTTGTAATGGGGCAATATCTGCTTCTAAAATATCCACTTTGTGCTGTGAGTCATGTCGAATATTATCGGTTGCCTACTTCATTTGCATAGGTAACTGCTGAGAAAATTGGATCAAGAGTTGACCCATCGATTCAAGTTCATGAAACAAGGAGGTTGGAGAAAGAAGTGCCGGAAGAGATTGAGATGTAGAAGCTGAGAACAGATGAGGGGAAGGTCGTGGAGAGTAATTGGGAGAAGATGAGGAAGTAGCGGGTGCATCGGGAACAACAGACTCGACTGGGACAATGGGCTCAACAGTGTTCATGGGTGGAGGAGGTCGAATAATTGGCGTCAAAATGAAGCCTGTGGTATTCTGCTTTGATGCCTCAACCTTGTTGATGACAGCGTCAATCATAGCAATCACGTCGTTAAGAATGTCAGCAGCAATATCCTTCACTGAATCTTGATTCGGCAGATGAGAATCCTCCCGAGAAGAAACCTCGTCAGAGTCTTTGGTGTGGGCATCTTGTTCCTCCTGCTTATTTGGAGAAGAATGATGGGAAGATTCGACATGAATGGATGTAGCGGTGTCATGGAATACTTCTTCTTCATTTCCAACTCTTGATCCCCGCACCTCGCTTTCAGAAGGACTTATACGTCTGCATTTCTAGTGAAGAAGTGGAAATAGATCCTCATCGTCATTCTCTGCGTCCTCGAGCACTGGAGTAGATTCTTTAAGGAACAAGATGGGAGCGATTGGAGGCGGTTGCGCAGCTTGGATTAGTGGAAAGATAAAAGTGAGGATATGGGGTACACGAGACCGTGGAAGGTCACCCTTATTGACCTGTTTGATAACGGCGACACATTCATAGTGAATGCGCCGGAAATAAAAAGAAGAAAAATGGACAGACTCGCGAGAAGCCATGTGTATCATCGAATAGAAAGGGCACGAGGTACCGTAAGTGCGTTTTTGCAAATTCAAAATAGCAACTAAAAACTGTAGAGTAGTGCGCTCTGGTTCGGGTCTACATAAAATGGCATACTCATTAGATGAGTGCCGCGATGGTAAGCAGGCCATGGACCAACACTGCTCTGTAGCATGTGTAGAGGTGATGGTAGCAATAATTTGCGAATAAAATGGTTGAAACTCCATTGAATGCCAAGGCAATTCAGCCAAATTCAACAAACCACGAGTGCACAAGTACTCACTCACTTCTGGAGTGAGTCCTGCATGGAAAGTAGCGACATTCGCTAAAGCTTCCATGGCGCTCACAAGTAAGCACAAAAATACAGACGACAAGGAACGCACAATCACACAAACACAATAGTGATTAACAAGAAAAGGAACAAGATTAAGTAGCCACACAGACAACATTAGGCGGTCGAAAACCCTAATCATCGCGCGATATTGGAAAGATATCCGTCATAATTATGGCATGCATGCAGAAGAAGAAATAGTAACAGAGGGCGGCGGTTAATCATAATTAGATACCATAACGAGGAGATTACGGTCAGTGGTCAACCGAAATACGCGGAAAGAAATGATACAGGTGCGCCGCTGTTGTCGAGATTTTCTCTCCTCTCTCACTTGTGAAGGCCTACAAAAAACATATTTGGTGAAGGTAGCCGGAACTCCCCGAGAAGTCCAGGATGCATCAAGGATGTCAAAGGAAGCTCACATACAAAGTTTCAAAGAAATCAAGAAAGTCCATGGTAGCGGTCAAAGTTGGTCAAAGTTGGGAAATTAGGGCAAAAAATTCATTGTCACCAAATTAGATGAAAATCCATATACTTGTAAAGATTGTAAAAGGCAGTCTATAGCCCAAATTTCAGCAGAAAATGGATTTTGTAGCACATTGATATGCTATGTTCATTTTGTAAAAATTTAATTTTTCTACTTTGACCCTACAAATTCTTGTATAGAAACTTATGTTAGCCATATGGTTTGGCATGTATAAACATCATATGTGGCTACATACTTGTACAAATTTTCAAGGCCATCAGAGCTTCCTAGAGACCTTAATGCCACCTTGCAAGCTTCCAAATGTAGTCAAACTTGTACAAGGGAGATTCAGATGGGAGTTATTTCTGCATATTTTTGAAGGAGATCTTTGGAAACATAGTCCTACAAAGTTTCATCTTCATCAAAGCCTATTTGGAGGGTCAAAGAGCACAAAGTCCAGTTTTCAGGATCACCGCAGTTTTCTAGTTTAAGCAAATTGAAGGGTTGAAGGGCCACCACATGGCGAAAGCTCATTGAGCCATGTTGTACGATCAAGATGAGCTCATATTCAAGGGTGGAGATGCACTTATGCTTAAAGCAAGGAGGATCCACAAGTTTTTCCATAAAAGAAGATAATTTTTGACAATCAAAGATCAATAATGCAGATTTTCTCCAAAAATAGTGGCTTATCTTATCCGAATTGATGTCAGCACTGATCCGACGGTCCAGATCATCCCCAGATCCAATAGTGGAGAATGAGGGCGCCTAAATTTCACTCCTTTACACTAGATTTGATAGAAAGAACAATTCCAAGCCATTGATTTGATTAATCAAATGGTTGTAATCAAAAGTAGTGATCCTAAAGTTGAGAGTTGATTTCTCTAGATCCAAGGGCCCAAATTCATTCAAAAAACTATATAAACCCCCCTCCAAACTCCTAGAGCATCATTGTTAGGCATCCATAGGGCTCATGCTAGCTTACGGTTTCCTTGAGACGATCACCCTCGGTTGAGCGAGTGAGGATCCAAGGTGAGCTAGTATGAGTATAGTACCTAGTTTCAAATTTAAGTTAGAACTCCAATCTAGGATAGGCTCTTGAAACCAGCATCTCTATCTTGACTCACCCTCAATGGAGCGTGTGAGTGAGTTAGAGCTGATTTTAATGAGTCTTAGACTTCTTTAGTTAGACGTTACGAGCCTAGACATATATAGGGTCATTGGAGTGGAACTCACCTTCTTACGTGTGACATTCGGTTGAACTGTCATGGTTTGAGGGTCGGAACCACCTTTGATCAGTAGACTGCCTAACTTGACGTACCACGACGATCTTATACATGTATCTTAATTCAAATCCTTTTAATTCATGTCACTTGTCACTTGTCTCTTGTCTCCTCTCTCAGTCTCTTAAATATTTTTACATGTCTTCTATTTCTTCTATGTGTGAGAAGGCTCCGCAGTATTGCGTTGAACCAGTGAGGATGTTTCTTTGAGCTTGTGAGTAAACTCTATCGTCATAATTCACTTGTATGCATATAATCCATACATACCCATACATATTGATTAGTTTCTGAAAGCGTATAAGAAGCTCCAATATTGGACCATTCTTCCTTTCGAAACTAGTTTATGTGTAAGGATTCCATCTATTCATGTCATGCATACATATCATCCAAAGAAGACTATGCATATGGATTAGAATTAGGAAGTGTTTAAGAAGCTCCTTCAATGGACCATTCTTCCTTCCAAATTCGATTCGTGTGTATGGTTCTCTTTCATTCTTATCATTCATGTTCATAAATCTAAGTTGCACTCCTACATTCCCATTCCGATAATCATTTCAAAATCTCTCTCTTCTCCATACTCAACATTAATTTCAATTTCATGTCCTTAAACCATCCAACATTCATTAGCTTCATACACCCTGTGTGTGCCACGACCGGATCCGATCCACTCGGATTGCGATCACCTCCACATTTGAACCCGATGTGAAACGCTTCGTGGCATTTGCTTTTGATCTTGTTGGGAGGTTGTGATCCATATCCTTTGTTTCATATTTTTCATCCTCATCATATCATCATCATCAGTCTTGATTGTTGCACTGGATTTCTCATAGTATCGTGCACATCTTCGTTGTGAAGTAAACGCATTTGTGAGAGATCTAGAGCATCGTGCATCACTTGCTTATTCACATAAGATGGAGGAAGGATTCAAATCGCTTATTGTTGAGAAACAAGGCTAAAGAATAGTCTCTTCTATGTTGAGAGAGAAGGGAAAATTCAATGGCATCAACATTACAAGCTACTTAGATTTGTTTGAAGAGCAAGCTATGATTTTTGGTCTTCCCGAAGATCTTTTGATATCATTCTTTGAACGAATTTTTGATAGCTCTATCATAAACCGTGTCACTCAATATGATAGTCTTCCTTGGAGTGATTTTAGAAAGGAGATGCTCAAAGAATTCTATCTTGAAGATTATAGCCAACATAATCGAGATGGATTCTTACGATGGGTCAATTCTCCAAAGCTAGTAGCTCTATTACTCACTTACAAAATGAGTATATTAGACGCTATGAACAACTTCTTGATGAGGATAAGATAACTTTGGAACCTGATCTTGTGATCAATTTTCTTAAGCTTCTTCATCCTGAAACTCGTAGGGAAGTTGAACGACGATTAGAAGAACCGGATAAGCGCTATGGTCTTACTAACAATTGGCAAAAAGTGCGTAAAGTAGTAGAGGCTGTAGCCCATAGAAATCAAAGACAATCCATGCTTTATGAGCAAACTAGTCTTCCTCAAGCTAGCCTTCCACAAATTAAGGAGCAATTTAGAGAACAATCCCATGCTATGAATTTTGACTCTACTCCTATTCCTCAAATGATGGAGCCTACTCAAGGTTTTAAAGTAGAGCCAAATAAAAGTGTAGTTGAACAATCTCAAGTGGAAATTCTCACTAAGCAAATGCAAAGTCTTATTGCTACACAATCCAATTTGGCCAAGACTATAGATGCTTTACAATCTAGTTACACCAAAACTTTGCAAAATCAAATGAGCCCAATGTCTTTTCAAGAGCCTAATCCACATGTTATAGCTACGTCCAAGCAAAATCCACAAGTAGCTCCTACTCAAGCATATCAAGTTCCTCCAATGCAAAATCCTCATCCTCATGTGCAAAATCCTCAAATGTATCAAAACATGTATCCTCAAGCTTCACAAATAGCTTTTCAAAATCCTCAAAATCAAAATTTTCAAAATCATCAACCGTATAATATGGAAACTCCTCTTGCACCTCAAGTACCACATGTTGCTCCCCAAGCTCCTCAAATACATCAATTGCCTTATAAAAATCCTAAGTATCCTGTTCAAGCAATACCTTATCAACAAAATCCTCAATTTCAAAATTTCCCACCACAAGTTAATCAAAATGATTTTGTGCATGGCTCTCGTAGGTGTCCTTGGTGTGATTCGTTAGAGCACTTTTTGAGAGATTGTGAACTATTAAAGGCTGCTAAGGAGCAACGACTAGTAATAGACATAGACAAGAAAATATGTGACTATCGATCTAGGCTACCTTTGCAAGGAAATTATGGTAAGGGAGGAATGAAAAAACACTATGAAAATATAACCATAACGGATGTAGGAACTAGAGGAGTAAAACTAGAAGCTCTTGATGAACAAGTGGAATCAAGTAAACCCACAAAGGAAGGTGATTTTTCCATAGAGGCTTTAGTAAGAGCACGAGATGAGATTAGGAGAATAACGGCTTGGGAATCACCAATAGAAGATCAATCTCTTATTTCTCACATATCCAATGTAGAAGAAAAACGAAAAAGATATGAAGCTGAGCCTAGTGAAAGAAGAGTGACACGAAAACAAACCTTAGAGGGAATAGAAACAATCATAGAGCAAGGAGAAACATCACAATCCAAAGATAAAAAACAAGAATCACAACCCAATGAACAAAAACAAGAGGAGAAACAAAAAGGGAAGAAGACAAAGCAAAGAAAAACAGAACCAAAGCCTTTAGATAAACAAGAACAATCAAAACAAACTGAAGACCAAACACGAGAACATGAACAAAAACAAGACCCTGAGCAAAAACAAAAGAAACCAAAGAGAAAACCTAAAGCCATGTTGATTTCAGAAATTGAGAGAAAAATAGATCCTATGGAGATTGTAGATGACATTTTGCTTAAGAGTCAAGTGACTATGTCTTTAGAACACGTTTTCTCTATTGCAAAGCCTGTTTTTAAAGATAACTTTATCGGCCTAATTAAAAGAAAGAGGTTTCCACTTAATCTAGATACTGAGATGGAAGATTCTCTAGATCAAGATCAAGCTATGAATGAAGCCTTAAACTTTGATGAATCTGATGAAGAGGACTTTGATGATGATGAAGTAAATGTTAATAAAAATTTCTTAGGACCTATTCAACCTGACCATGAAAATCATGAAAACAATCCTGAAAGTCACTTTAAAAGAACATTTTGGTCTAGAGGTACATCAGAGATGCATGTTAAAATAGGAAATGATAAGAACACTATCACTGTAAATGCATTAGTAGATTCCGGCTCTGAAATCAATGTGATTTCAAGAGAAGTCTATGATAAGTTTCAATGGCCCATAGATAAAGATTGTGGATGGCGTATGAGAACTGCAGATAATGGTGTAGGTACCATGTATGGAGCATGTGCTAGTGTGCCCATATCCATAGGAGGAATCACAGAAGAGTTTCACTTTTTTATTCAAGATAATTGCTCCTATGAAGTTCTCTTAGGTCAACCCTTTATTTGTGAGAGTCGTATGGAAACTAAAGCCATGGATGATGGGTCTACCTATGCTAGATTCAAGTCTAAGGATGGAATGCAATCACTTCAAGTCATGACAGTAGGAGTGAATCATCTTAGGAATCGATTGTCAATTAGAAAGAAACCTATTGTTACTCGGGGTCATGAGCATGCTTGTAGTGATTGTGCACCTCGATTCATGTTTGGAGCTACATATGATCAAAATTTCGGATAGAATCCATTGTTGAGCGGGACAACAGTGGATATTGGTTTGACATCTCGCAGCCAACCAACCTGTACAATAGTTTGTCACTTTGTTTTCCACATTCTAGATTAGATTTTCTTCATAAGAGTCATTTGTCCAAGTCTTTTATCCAAAAAACCCAAAAAAATTATAAAAACAACAAAATCATGGAACATGATGAGAACATTGATCATGTGATTGAAACATCTCATTGTTTCTCTACTCTTGAGGAGTTAGAGTTATGTCTTCAACAAAATTCTAATTCCCATATTATTCTTCTTTCTTCCCTTGATGAGTATGCTTTAATCCAAGAGTATGCTCTCAATGTTGACAAGTGCTCAAAATTTAACCAAACACAGGATGCCTTAGTTGAAACAAAGTACAAAACTGTAGAAAAAAAAATCAAACCCATAGCTCAACCATTACCTCAAGGAAGTAATGAAAAAATTATTGATGTGAAAAATGATCCAACTCTTCGGGATAAGAAAAACATAGGACATACATTCACGGATGAGACAATCAAACAGGTGAAAATTGGTAGAGATGATGACTTTCGTTTGCCAGCAGAGAGAGATAAATTTGAGGGAGTCATACGTAGCCATGGAAAAGCCTTTACTATGTATCCTCATGAGATTGGTTGTGTAGATCCTAAGCTAGTTGCACCCATGATAATCTTTACTATTCCACATATTCCATGGAATCTTCGTCCTATACCTGTTCCAAAGGCTCACTTACCTGAGCTAATGAAACTACTTAAGGAGAAGATAAACATGAGAATTTTAGAGCCTTCTTTTGCACCTTACTCAAACAGATGGTTCACTGTGCCTAAAAAGAATGGGAAACTACATTTTATTCAAGATCTCCAACCTATCAATAAAGTCACCATAAGGAATGTAGGAACAGGACCCATTGTAGATGAGTTTGCTGAATCATTTTCAGGACATTCTATCTATTCAATGGGTGATTTATATTCGGGATATGACCAATTCCAATTAGCAATTGATAGTCGTGACATAACCACAATGAAAACTCCTTTAGGCTTAGTGTGAATGTGTACTTTACCTCAAGGAGCGACTAATTATGTGGCTCATATGATGAGTGCTATGAATATGGTCTTACATGACTTTATCCCTCATATAACTATGCCATTCATTGATGATATTCCAACTAAAGGGAGTGAGGAACGTGTAAAGGACATTACTTTAGATTCATTGGGATGTCATAAATTTGTTCTTGACCATATCTTTGATTGTGAAAGAATATTTCAACGATTTGAAGAGGTAGGTCTCACATTTTCCATAGAGAAATCTGTTTTTGGTGTCAAGGAGGTACTTATTGTTGGACATTTATGTGGCCATTATGGTCGAAAGCCATACCCACAAAAAGTTGATGCCATTAGCAAGATTTTTGAAACATGTAACAACATGAGTGAGGTAAGTAGATTTCTTGGTGCTTGCATCTTTTATGTTATTTGGATCCCACACTTTGCTCATGTTGCTGATTGTCTTTATGACTTGTTGAGGAAGAAACGAAAATTTATTTGGACTGACAAACACACTCAAGCTATGCGTAAATTGAAGAAATTATTGCTTGAAGCTCCCATCCTTAAGCGTGTAGACTATTCTGCTAACAAACCTATTATATTGATTGTTGATACTAGTCCTATTGGTATAGGTTGGGTCATAAGTCAAGATGATAGTGAAGGGAATAGATATGCAATTAGGTTTGGTGCCAAAATTCTACATGAAACACAACGAAAATATCCACAGATCAAACGAGAACTATGGGGTATGGTAACAGCTTTGAAAACAGACAAAGAATATTTTATTGGTGCAAATGTCAAAGTTGAGACTGATTGTTTGCCTCTCATTGGAATGATAGCCAATTGTTCATCTCCTGATATAGCCATGCTTAGATGGATCTCATATATTAAGTTCATAATCCTGAGTTAGTTCATATTTCAGGTAAGTCAAACTCAGTTGCTCATATGTTATCGAGAGCTAGATTTGATGATGATCTTGAAAATGATCTAATAAAGAATGTGAACTTAATTGACTATGTTCCACATATATACGAGTATGAGCAATTTCATGAATCTGAGTATGAAAATGAATGGAGAGACATAGGAAAGTATCTGAGTACACTACAACCATTACCTAACTGGACTACGAATAGATTCCGTAACATTAGGAAACGAGCTTATAACTTTTTCCTATGTAATGGTTATCTTTGGAGACATGCTAAGGGTAAGGTTAAGAATCCACAACGAGTCCTAGGAAAACGAGGTCTTCAATTGCAAGTAATGAAGGAAATGCATGAGACATTATGGGCAGGTCATAAAGGATTTTTTGGAACATATGAAAAAATTAGACGTACCTATTGTTGGCCTAGGATGTATGTTGACATTAGTAGCTATGTTTCTACATGTTCTACTTGTCAACTTCATTCATCAGTCAAACATAGAGATCCGTTGCATCCTACTTATCCACCTTGTATTCACTACAAGTGGGTAGTAGATCTTGTAACTATGCCTAAAGGTATTGACAAAATGCGTTACATTGTACTTGCAAGAGAAGACTTAACGAATCATGTAGAGGGACGTGCACTACGATCTAAGACCACTTACAATGTTTGCAAATTCTTGCTTGAAGATGTCATAAGTCGCTTTGGGTACATAGAGAAAGTAGTTGCCGATCGTGGAGAGTTAAATGCGAGAGAGCTCAATACATCCACTTCCACTTCATATTGATGCTTGTTTTTTTTCTTTCTTGTTGCCAATGTTGCTTGCCTATTTTTTCATGCATATTCATGTTGCCTGTTTCAATTCTTTCTTTCATGCAAATTTTGCTTCATGTCACGTTACCTACTTATTCATGCATATAATCAATTTTCCTTCCATGTTTCTTATGTTTCCTATAAAAGAATTTGATGTCTGGAACATTTTGTTTTTCACAGATGCTAGAGTGGCGCTTCCGGAGGAATCGCAGGTTTAGTGGGGGCGAATGTCGTCGAGATTTTCTCTCCTCTCTCACTTGTGAAGGCCTACAAAAAACATATTTGGTGAAGGTAGCCGGAATTCCCCGAGAAGTCCAGGATGCATCAAGGATGTCAAAGGAAGCTCACATACAAAGTTTCAAAGAAATCAAGAAAGTCCATGGTAGCGGTCAAAGCTAGTCAAAGTTGGGAAATTAAGGTAAAAATTTCATTGTCACCAAATTAGATGAAAATCCATATACTTGTAAAGATTGTCAAAGGCAATCTATAGCCCAAATTTCAGCAGAAAATGGATTTTGTAGCACATTGATATGCTATGTTCATTTTGTAAAAATTTAATTTTTCTAGTTTGACCCTACAAATTCTTGTATAGAAATTTATATTAGCCATATGGTTTGGCATGTATAAAGATCATATGTGGCTACATATTTGTACAAATTTTCAAGGCCATCAGAGCTTCCTAGAGACCTTAATGCCACCTTGCAAGCTTCCAAATATAGTCAAACTTGTACAAGGGAGATTCAGATGGGAGTTATTTCTACATATTCCTGAAGGCGATCTTTGGAAACATAGTCCTACAAAGTTTCATCTTCATCAAAGCCTATTTGGAGGGTCAAAGAGCACAAAGTCCAGTTTTCAGGATCACCGCAGTTTTCTAGTTTAAGCAAATTGAAGGGTTGAAGGGCCACCACATGGCGAAAGCTCATTGAGCCATGTTGTACGATCAAGATGAGCTAATATTCAAGGGTGGAGATGCACTTATGCTTAAAGCAAGGAGGATCCATGAGTTTTTCCATAAAAGAAGATAAGTTTTGACAATCAAAGATCAATAATGCAGCTTTTCTCGAAAAATAGTGGCTTATCTTATCTGAATTGATGTCAGCACTGATCCGACGGTCCAGATCATCCCCAGATCCAATGGTGGAGAATGAGGGCGCCTAAATTTCACTCCTTTACACTAGATTTGATAGAAAGAGCAATTCCAAGCCATTGATTTGATTAATCAAATGGTTGTAATCAAAAGTAGTGATCCTAGAGTTGAGAGTTGATTTCTCTAGATCCAAGGGCCCAAATTCATTCAAAAAACTATATAAACCCCCCTCCAAACTCCTAGAGCATCATTGTTAGGCATCCATAGGGCTCATTCTAGCTTACGGTTTCCTTGAGACGATCACCCTCGGTTGAGCGAGTGAGGATCCAAGGTGAGCTAGTATGAGTATAGTACCTAGTTTCAAATTTAAGTTAGAACTCCAATCTAGGATAAGCTCTTGAAACCAGCATCTCTATCTTGACTCACCCTTGGTGGAGCGTGTGAGTGAGTTAGAGCTGATTTTAATGAGTCTTAGACTTCTTTAGTTAGACGTTACGAGCCTAGACATATATAGGATCACTGGAGTGGAACTCACCTTCTTA
This sequence comes from Ceratopteris richardii, assembly GCA_020310875.1. Taxonomy (NCBI): domain Eukaryota; kingdom Viridiplantae; phylum Streptophyta; class Polypodiopsida; order Polypodiales; family Pteridaceae; genus Ceratopteris; species Ceratopteris richardii. Next base: position 148,320,128 of record CM035429.1, on the reverse strand, counting down.
CGTGTGACATTCGGTTGAATTGTCATGGTTTGAGGGTCGGAACCACCTTTGATCAGTAGACTGCCTAGCTTGACGTACCACGACGATCTTATACATGTATCTTAATTCAAATCCTTTTAATTCATGTCACTTGTCACTTGTCTCTTGTCTCCTCTCTCAGTCTCTTAAGTATTTTTACATGTCTTCTATTTCTTCTATGTGTGAGAAGGCTCCGCAGTATTACATTGAACCAGTGAGGATGTTTCTTTGAGCTTGTGAGTAAACTCTATCGTCATAATTCACTTGCATGCATATAATCCATACATACCCATACATATTGATTAGTTTCTGAAAGTGTATAAGAAGCTCCAATATTGGACCATTCTTCCTTTCGAAACTAGTTTATGTGTAAGGATTCCATCTATTCATGTCATGCATACATATCATCCAAAGAAGACTATGCATATGGATTAGAATTAGGAAGTGTTTAAGAAGCTCCTTCAATGGACCATTCTTCCTTCCAAATTTGATTCGTGGGTGTATGGTTCTCTGTCATTCTTCTCATTCATGTTCATAAATCTAAGTTGCACTCTTACATTCCCATTCCCATAATCATTTCAACATCTCTCTCTTCTCCATACTCAACATTAATTTCACTTTTATGTCCTTAAACCATCCAACATTCATTAGCTTCATACACCCTGTGTGTGCCACGATCGGACCCGATCCACCCGGATTGCGATCACCTCCACACCGCACTCTTGCCAAATAAGGAAAAGTCGTCCAAATATACTTTCATAAAAGTAGTCAAGTAGGGTGAAAAAACTTCTTGCATACATCGTTGAAACGTACTTGGAGCATTCTTTAACCCAAGACACATTACCGTATAAGCATAAACACCCCAATTCGTGATAAAAGTTGATTTAAGTATGTCCTGTTTTGCCATCCTCACCTGATTATAGCCACTATATCCATCTAGAAATGAATACTTCTCATGCCCTGCCACCCTAGTGAGCATTGTGTCCAGAAAGGGGAGAGGAAATGGATCCGGTATAGTGGCAGCATTCAGTTTCCAGTAATCAACACAGATGCGTAGCTGTTTATTTTTCTTCAGGACGATCATGATTGGTGATATCCATTTAGCATGATCGATTGGGACAATGAATCCCACCGTCAATAACCGATCGAGTTTTGCTTTGACCTGTGCTGCATAATTGGGGTTCATTTAGTAACTAGACTGCTTGATTGGCCTTCGCCTCTAGGTTGAGTACTACCCGATGTTGATAGATCCGCAGGTCCAGACCTTTCATATCTCGATAGTCCCAAGAAAAAACATCAGAAAACTCATGCAGAAGTCGTATGAAGTCATCTTGAAATGTTTCTGATAATCTTGCCTTAATCTTAACTGGTCGCGGGTTAACCGCATCACCCAAATTATAAGTTACTAACTGATCTTCCGGTACATAAAATTGTCAAGGTTTTACCAGATCATCAACCGACTGCAAAAGTTGGCATAAGGTGGCTCCATCCATAGGGACACTATCATTTGCATCTGCATCTCCGGTCACTAGTACCACCATGCAAGCGGTCGGACTCCACTTGTCTGCGACCGACTGGAGATCTATAGTACCTAATGAGATTAGATCCTAGCTATGAAGACCCAAGCAAGGTAAATCATGTATGAAAATTGAAGAAAGCTCTTTATGGTTTGAAGCAGGCACCTAGGGCATGGAGCCATAGTTAACAACATGTCTTCAGGACCAAGGATTTATGATGAGGAAGGTAGATTCTTCTTTGTTTGTCAAGAAGAGTAATTCAGAAATGACATATTTATGTGTATATGTTGATGACATCATTCTTACAAGTAGTGATGCCAATGGCATCAAACAAATGAAAAACCTGATGATGCAAGAGTTTAAGATTAGTGACCTAGGGTTTCTAAAGTATTTCTTGGACTTGAGCTAGTATACACTAGTTATAATATCTACATCACTCAAAGGAAATATGTGCAGGACATGTTGAAGAAGTTGCACTTGGAGAATGCAAAAGTATCTAGCACCCCTATGGAAGTAAATCATAAGTTGAGTGCTCATGAAGGTGATTTGCTTGAAGACATTGTAGGTTATCAAAGCATAGTTGGAAGTCTAAAGTATTCAACATTAACAAGGATTCACATATGTTATAAAGTAAGTATTCTGAGTCAATTCATGCATAAACCTAGAGCACCTTACTCTAAAGCTGCTAAAAGAATCTTGAAGTATCTCAAAGGTACTCAAAATCAAGGACTTTACTTCCCATACACATCATATTTGGATATAAAGTTGTACTCAGATGCAGATTGCGCAGGATGTAAGGATGAAAAAAGAAGTACTTCAAGATATTTATCTTTTGAAGGTGATAAACCTATCTCATGGTCTTCTAAGAAGCAACAATTTGTTGCTCTATCTTCAACAGAGACTTAATATATGGGATTAGCAAATGCTACACAAGAAGCTATTTGGATTAGATTTCTCTATAGAGGTGTGGGACTTCACACTAATTCACCTATGATCTTTGGCGATAAGACCAACTCTTTGCATCTTGTACCCAATCCAATTTATCATGCAAGAGCCAAGCATATAGAAGTGCACTATCACTATGCTAGAGAGAAACTCTTGAGACGGAGATTCAAATAAGCATATGTATCCACAAATATGCAATGTGCGGATTTGTTAACCAAGCTTTGCAGGTTCAAAACCATGATTGGATTACAAGATATTGATGAACAATAATGAAGAAATGCAAGCCAAGATGTTTGGCTTGCGATGGAGTTGTTGGTGCAAATATACAACCCTTCAGATTTGGCTTAGCATCAAAAACATTATGTAGAAACATTTTATAGATCATGTGAATCCCAGCTTGTAACAATTTGATCATTCACCATTGTAAAAGGTTTTACCATTGAGAGAATCTTGTAAATCCATATGTCTCCTAGATTTAGGAGAAGTATGAGCTACAAATAACATTTGATGGACTAACTTCTAAATTATTGGAAGTCACCTTTTTTTTTTAATGAAGCCAAGTTTGAATTCAAATTCAAACTTGGAAGAAACTCTTATAAAAGCCTTTGTAAAAACTCGCAACTTAGTGGCCTCATTGACAATACTTTTCTTGATCATTCTATAGTAGCTTAGTTAATTACATGATAGGTCACTTAGACTACCATCATTTGGCATCATTACAATGCCAATGATCTTGTTCAATCATGTTTTATAATACATATATCACATGGATCATCTCTGTCTACTTCTTTGTTATGACTACTCAAAATATTGAACTTTCTCTCATCGTATCTCAGTGATCCCTCAACCATTGTGCATGATCTATATCTTGTTAGAAACAACTTGAAGTCAAATTTATGTTGTTAAAATTTCAAAGCATTTGGTTCAGCGATCTGGGAGAAATTGGTGCCGAAGTGCTCACTGGTCATCTACTACTTAGTCCCTAAAAAGTTGGGTGTAAGCGTTGGATTGGTAAATTGATTTCTCAGAGCATAGTTTAGTTTTCTTGATGATTCCACTTGTAATCATTAGCTATCTAAGCTAGTTGAAATCCCTCACAAGTAATTTCATCAATTGTTATTGTACTGTGAGCACTGAGCAATGAAACTAGCTATTCATGAAGTAGCTAAAGAGCTGATACAAAGACTAGGGATTACAAAAAACACACTAGGGATTAGAGAAATCAAACTAGGCGAGGAAATAACAAAGATTACACCAGGGAATTAAGTAGGTATGAAAAAATCTGATCTGTAATAATGTCTTCCTCCATGTACAAGGAGAAGTGATGGCTTGATGGTCAAAAAGACAAAAGTTCCCATAGGGGACATCTCTGAGAGCTCTAATACTCTTGTGACCCAAAGCTTTGAGAACATTAAAACAGGAGTGAAGTAAAGAGCTTCTACCATTGTTAAACAATCTATCATTTCTTGACCTCCAAATGAACCAATGGATGTGCCCTCTCCATATACTCCACAGAGCATAATCAAACTTTTTGCTGGAGCCAATCAGAGTTTTTTTGAATGTAAGGTTGATATTCCATTGCTTCCAGTAAGGTTGCAGGAGAATCCAAAACTTCTAGGCATGCATATAACTGAAAGAAAAGGTGGGGGATGTCCTCCTCATTGCCATAAAACACACAAACTTCATTGTAAATACCAAATTTCCTGGCTCTCAAACCACACTAGACCCCATGTTGAAGGATGAACCACATAAAAAAAGAGTGCTTGATGTTGTAGGGGAGGTTCCAAAGACTCATGAATTTGTGTCTCTACTGAGCAGAGTTTCACCTTAGGCTCCATGTAGCATTCAATTTGTGTAGTATCAGAGAGATGGTGCCTCATTGCTATGTAAATCTCCTCATCATGTCTTGAGGGACTTCCTTCAGGTTGATAGACTTACTTCGATTAGTAGCAGCAAGTCTTCTCACCAGCATGCCTTTATGCTCGAGCACGACCTGCAAGCAGCCAATAAACACATTAAAAACTTCCGAGAGCTACTCATTGAATAAAATCTACCCTCCATCAATAGTATCCTTCCAAGATGAGAACACCTTCTTGCAACATTTATGTTGCTTAATCCTCGATGAACCATTATCCCACACAGATATCTAGCCACACCATATGCTCTTTTGCATAAAGAACTCCGCTACCTAAATGTGATGCTCCAACCGTTTCTAAATGTGTGGCGTCCGCATCTTGTTGCTAACGATATGGATCTAGAGTATGTTGCTGCTCATCGAGAATCAATTCCCACTCTTCAACATCTAACCATACAGGCTTTGGTAAGCATATTTTGAAAGCATTGCGACCCTCGGACCGTGGATGAGACATTACCTCGCATGCCGTATGCTGAATCCATTCTGAGCTCACAATAGGATGCCCAAGTGCTGGTCGGTACTCTTCATATATGGATTGTGTGATATAGATTTTGGAATCCTTATCCTCTTCGCTCCATTTTAACATGTTAGAATGTCCAAACTCTATGGAGCAAAGCTGTTGAATGCATTGAGGCATGCACTTTCTGACCGCATCCATGAACGGAGCTCCATCACATATGTGATATATCTTAGAGTCGTCATGGTCAGGCACTCCCCAAGGTGTACTTGGAGATCTCATCTCATCCAATGTGGAGGTGTTAATACATATATATATATATATATATATATATATATATATATATATATATATATATATATATATATATATATATATATATATATATAAACCCTAAAAAATCTATAGATATGCGTGTATGTATATGTATGTGTGGATGCATATGCATGTGTGTATGCATATACATTTGTATATGCGTGTTTGCATGTGCATGTGTGTATGCATATGCAATTGTGTATGGATATGCATGTATGTATAAGCATATGTGTATGTATATGTGTATGTACGTAAGCATATGCATGTGTGTTTGCATATGCATGTATGTATATGCATATGCATGTGTGTATGCATATGCATTTGTGTATGTGTGTATGCATATGCATGTGTGTATGCATATGCATGTGTATGTATATGCATGTGTGTATGCATATGCATGTGTGTATGCAGTATATGCATATGCATGTGTGTATGCATATGCATGTATGTATGCATATGCATGTATGTAAATGCATTTGTGTATGTATATGTGTATGTATATATGAATATGAGTCTATGTATGCATATGCATCTGTGTATGCATATAAATGTGTCTATGCATATGCATGTGTATGCATATCCATGTGTGTATGTATATGTGTATGTAGATGTATGTGTGTATACATATGCATGTGTGTGTATGCATATGCATGTGTGTGTATGCATATGCATGTATGTATATGCATATGCATGTGTGTATGCATGTGCATTTTTGTATGTGTGTATGCATATGCATGTGTGTATGCATATGCATGTGTATGTATATGCATGTGTGTATGCATATGCATGTGTGTATGCATATGCATGTGTGTATGCATATGCATTTATGTATGCATATGCATGTATGTATATGCATATGCATGTATGTATATCCATATGCATGTGTGTATACATATGCATTTTTGTATGCATATGCATGTATGTATATGCATATGCATGTATCTATATGCATATGTATGTGTGTATTCATATGCATTTGTGTATGCATATGCATTATTGTATGCATATGCATTTGTGTGTATGCATATGCATTTGTGTGTGTACGCATTTTTATATGCATATGCTTTTGTGTATGCATATGCATTTGTGTATGTATATGCATATGCATGTGTGCATGTATATGCATTTGTGTATGTGTGTATGCATATGCATGTATGTTTATGTCTTTGTGTATGCATATGCATTTTCGTATGCATATGCATTTGTGTATGTGTGCATATGCATGTGTGTATGCATATGCATGTGTATGTATATGCATGTGTGTATGCATATGCATGTGTGTATGCATATGCATTTGTGTATGTGTGTATGCATATGCATGTTTATGTATATTCATATGTATATGTATATGCATGTGTGTATGCATATGCATGTGTGTGCATATGCATATGTATGTATATGCATGTGTGTATGTATGTGCATGTGTGTATGCATATGCATCTGTATGTATATGCATGGGTGTAGGCATATGCATGTGTGTATGCATATGCATGTCTGTATGAATATGCATGTCTGTATGCATATGCATGTGTGTATGCATATGCATTTGTGTTTATGCATATGCATTTGCGTGTGTACGCATTTGTATATGCATATGCTTTTGTGCATGCGTATGCATTTGTGTATGTATATGCATATGCATGTTTGCATGCATATGCATTTTTGTATGTGTTTATGCATATGCATATGTATGTGTGTATGCATATGCATGTGTGTATGCATATGCATGTGTGTATGCATATGCATGTGTGTATGTGTATGCACATGCATGTGTGTGTATGCATATGCATGTCTATGTGTGTATGCATATGCATGTGTATGTGTATCTGTGTATGCATATGCATGTGTATGTATATGCATGTGTGTATGCATTTGCATGTGTATGCATTTGCATGTGTATGTATATGCATGTGTGTATGCATATGCATTTGTTTGTGCATATGCATTTGTCTATGTATGCATGTGTATATGCATGTGCTTTTGTGTATGCATATGCATTTCTGTATGTATATGCATATGCATGGTGTATGCATATGCACTTGTGTATGTGTGTATGCATATGCATGTGTGCATGTGTGTATGTATGTATACGCATGTGTGTATGTATATGCAATTGTATGTATGTATGCATATGCATTTGTGTATGTGTGTATTCATATGCATGTGTATGTATGTATGCACATATGTGTGTATGCAGATATGTGTGTATGTATATGCATGTGTGTATGTATATGTATATGTGTGTGTATGTATGTATGCATATGCATGTGTGTATGCAAATATGTGTGTATACATATTTGAGTGTGTATGTATATGTATATCTCTCTCTCTCTCTTTATGTTTCTCTAGATCTCTCTCTTTCATCTCAATCTCGCTTTATGTTTCTCTAGATCAGTCTCTTTCTTTCATCTCTCTCTCTCTATGTCAATCGAGGAGGAGCCAAGCACAATCGAAGACATCAAATCAGATGATGAGGACACCATCATCTTGGAAGAGTTCAAAGGATGGAAATCAAAAGGCAAGGTCAAAATGAAGAGGTTGGAGGACATACGTGAGTCATCCAACCAAGCATTAAGGAGATCAGAAAGAGAGAGTAAGAAGCCAATCAGATATGGGTATGATACTTCATTAGTTACTAAGCATTCCATTTATCTTGCTAAGGATTCATCACTTGAAGAACCTTCTTCATATGAAGAAGCAAGTACCAAAGTAGAATGGAAGGTCGCTATGGATGAAGAAATAGAAGCACTCCAAGAGAATGACACTTGAGAGCTAGTACGCAAGAAAGCATCAATGACGGTAATTAGTTCTAGGTTGATTTACAAAATAAAAAAAAGGAACTCAGATGGATCCATAAACAGTTATAAAGCTATACTTGTGGCTAAGGGTTTTGCACAAACCCAAGAAGCAGATTATGAAGAGACTTTTTAACTAGTAGCTAAGATGCTAACCATCAGAGGTAAGTGTAGCTCAATCTAAAAATTGGAATATGTATCAACTAGATGTAAAGAATGCTTTTCTCAATGGGTGGATTTCATAGGAGGTTTACATGGCTCAACCTCCTGGCTATGAAGACCCTAGCAAGCTAAATCATGTATGCAAATTGAAGAAAGCTCTTTATGGTTTGAAGCAGGCACCTAGGGCATGGAACCATAGGTTAACAACCTATCTTCATACCACGGATTTATGATAAGCAAGGTAGATTCTTCTTTGTTTGTCAAGAAGAGTAATTTAGAACTGAAATATTTATGTGTATATGTTGATGACATCATTCTTACAGGTAGTGATGCCAATGGCATCAAACAAATAACAAACCTGATGATGCAAGAGTTTAAGATTAGTGACCTAGGGTTTCTAAAGTATTTTCTTGGACTTGAGTTAGTATACACTAGTTCTTGAATCTACATCACTCAAAGGACATATGTGGAGGACATGTTGAAGAAGTTGCACTTGGAGAATGCAAAAGTATCTAGCACCCCTATGGAGGTAAATCATAAGTTGAGTGCTCATGAAAGTGATTTGCTTGAAAACATTGTAGGTTATCAAAGCATAGTTGGAAGTCTAAAGTATGCAACATTCACAGCGATTGGCATATGTTATAGAGTAAGTGTTCTAAGTCAATTCATGCATAGACCTAGAGCACCTTACTATAAAGCTACTAAAATAATCTTGAAGTATCTCAAAAGGTACTCGAAATTAAGGACTTTACTTCCCATACACATCATATTTGGATATATAGTTTTACTCAGATGCAGATTGAGCAAGATGTAAGGATGAAAAAAGAAGTACTTCAAGATACTTATCTCTTGCAGGTGATAAACCTATCTCATGGTCTTCTAAGAAGCAACAAATTGTTGCTCTATCTTCAACAGAGGCTGAATATAGGGGATTAGCAAATGCTACACAAGAAGCTATTTGGATTAGATTTCTCTATACAGGTCTGGGACTTCATACTAATTCACCTATGATCTTTGGTGATAACAAGAGTTCTTTGCATCTAGCAGTCAATCCAATTTATCATGCAAGAGCCAAGCATATAGAAGTGCACTATCACTATGCTAGAGAGAAACTCTTGAGCAAGAAGATTCAAATAAGCATATGTATCTACAAATATGCAATGTGCTGATTTGTGAACCAAAGAACCTGATGGTACTAAGTTTTGTAGGTTCAAAACCATGATTGGATTACAAGATATTCATGAAGACTAATGAAGCAATGCAAGCCAAGATCTTTCTCTTGAGGGGGAGCTGTTGGTGCAAATATACAACCCTTCACATTTGGCTTAGCATGAAAAACATTGTGGAAACATTTATGGATCATGTAAATCCCAGCTTGTAACCTTTTGATCATTCACCATTGTAAAAGGTTTTACCATTGAGAGAATCTTGTAAATCCATATATCTCCTAGAGTTAGGAGAAGAATGAGCTACGAATAATGTTTGATGGAATAACTCCTAAATTATTTCGCCTTTTTTTTAGATGGAACGAAGCTTGAATTCAAATTCAAACTTGGAAGAAACTCTTATAAAAGCCTCTGTAAAAACGCGTGACTTAGTGGCCTCATTGAAAATACTTTTCTCGATCATTTTGTAGTAGCTTAGTTAATTACATCATAGGTCACTTAGAATACCATCATTTGGCATAATTAGAATGCCAATGATCTTGTACAATCATGTTTTATAATACATATATCACATGGATCATCTCTGTTTACTTCTCTGCTATGACTACTCAAAATAATGACCTTTCTTTCGTCATATCTTAGTGATGGCTCAACCATTTTGCATGATCTATAGCTTGTTAGAACCAACTTGAATTCAAAATTGTGCTCTTAAAATTTCAAAGCATTTGGTTCAGCCAGTTGGGCAAAATTGGCATCGAAGTGCTCAATGGACATCTACTAGTTAGTCCCTAAAAAGTTGGGTGTAAGCTTTGGATTGCTAAATTGATTTCTCATAGCATAATTTATCTTTCTTGATGATTCCACTTGTAATCATTAGCAATCTAAGCTAATTGAAATCCCCCAAAGGGAATTTCATCAATTGTTATTGTATTGTGAGCACTCAACAATGAAACTAGCTATTCATGAAGTAGTCTCTTTTGATTCAACTATTTCAAGCATCAAGTCCAAAGTATATAGGTAATTTCTTGGTGTTATTTGCTAGATAAAAGGGCCTACTACATAATCTGAAGTGTAATAGGGCAAGTACAAAGCAAGTTTTAGTATTACCACCTCACTTGCTTGAGATATCCATCCATCTCTCGCAACATTGAGAGGATGTGGATCTGCTTGTGCAATATCCTTTGCTACTCTTGAGGTATATGTGTTACATGAACCATCTTGTATACGACTAGAAATGTTTTCATACGTTTTTGCATAAGGTTTTCAATCAATTGCATCTTTTGTTTTTCTTTTCTTAGAAACGTGGATGAAGCTTCATGTACATAGATTTGTGTACTCTCTCTCTCTCGTACAAATATTGAATCTCTTCTATTTGGTTACTCATGATTCCATTTTCGATCACTTTTCTTTTTTTATTATGAAACAGGAAATTTGTATTAAAAGATAAATTGTATGAGTGTACAATAGGTGGGAAACCCCCACCAAATAAGGTCACTAAAGACCTGTACATATTTGATCAGAGAAGCAAGCTAGTAAAGGGCTAAAGAGCTGATACAAAGACAAGGGATTACAAAAATCAGACTAGGGATTACAAAAAACAAACTAGGCGAGGGAATAACAAAGATCACACGAGGGAATTAAGTACATATGGAAATCATTTAAAATCTTTTCTTAGAGTACATCTGTAATAATGTCTCCCTCCATTTACAAGGAGAAGTGATGGCCTGATGCTCAAAAAGACTGAAGTTCCCATGGGGGACATCTTTGAAAGTTATAACTCTTGTTACCCAAAGCTTTGAGACCATTAAAACAGGAGTGAAGTAAAGAGCTTCTACCATTGTTAAACAATCTTTCATTTCTTGACCTCCAAATGAGCCAAAGGATGTGCCCTCTCCATATACTCCACAAAGCATAATCAAACTTGTTGTTGGAGCCAATCAGAGTTTTTTTGAAGGTGAGGTTGATATTCCATTGCTTGTAGTAAGTTTGCATGAGAATCCAAAACTTTTAGGGATGCATACAATTAAAAAAAAATGTGGGGAATGTCCTCCTCATTTCCACAGAACACACAAACTTCATCTTTTATACCAAATTTCCTAGCTCGCAAACCACACTAGACACCATGTTAAAGGATGAGCCACATGAAAAAAGAGTGCTTGATGTTGTAGCGGAGGTTCCAAAGACTCATGAATCAGAGGATTCAATAGCTCTAAATAACTATTTGGCAGAGAGGTTAGGGGCCATTTTAATTTGGTAGAAAATTCCTAAGCCTCCCTCCTTTTTGGGAAGATAGTAGATTTTCAGGCCACTTAAGCAATTTTGTTGTGATGTAGACTTCCTCCCCACAGAAAACTCTTGGAAAGATCAAAGACTTGGTTAAAGCTCTTTTTGTTTGGCATCGTGCAAGAGAAAAAGTAGACTAGAGTGGGTAGTAAGTAGTGACTTAGGACAAAAACTCTATGCGAGATAGTGGGCTTGCAAGCATACGAGTGAAAAAGCTTATTCCTGAATTTTTCTAGCATCCATTGCCACCTTTGGTTTAGGGAGACTTGGAAGCCCATAGGGATACCTAAAAATGTACAGATTTCTCCATCTTTATTGATTTCACACCCTAGATTAGAAATGGAGTGGGGCACCACATTGGATGAGGCTTTGAAAGCACTCTTCCTGTGGTCAATAATAGATCCATTGTCTAAACAGATTGTGTTAAGACATTGCAAAAAATTATATCAACATACTTAGGCACAACTTTGACCAAGATATTAGTGTCATCAACCAATGCCTGAAGGCAAAGCTCGTTGTCCAAGCCCGATATAAAAATTCCTTCAATTTCCTTTTGACTAAGAGCATCTTTCAACAACCATCCAAGGGCATCACTAGCTATTGCAAACAGGAGGGGGGGGGGGCAAGGGGGCAACCTTGTCTGATGGATCTCTTAAGTCTAAACTGAGGAGATAGCGAACAATTAATAGAAAACCTAGAATGGGCATTGCCAAAAAGAGTGCTCACAGCTCTAATAAAGTGTTTTCCCATACCAATGTCCTGAAGAGATTGGAGAACAGAATCCCATTCACTCCTATCATATGCTTTGTCAAAGTCTATTTTGAAGAAGTAGAAAGGTTGACTCGACTCTTGGGCATACTCCATATCCTCTCAAAAATAAATGATAGCATCAAGGATGTATCTTCCTTTGATGAAACCTTTTTGTTCAGGGAGGATAATATCTTTCATGTGAGGGCTAAGTCTCCTAGCTAAAGAGGAAGCAATTATTTTGTATATCGAAGTCAAACAAGTAATGGGTCTCCAGTTGTTCAGGTCCTCTTTGATCTCCCCTTATGTATCAGTTTAATGACCCCAATGTTGATTTCAATAGGAAGAGAGCCTTCCCTAACGGCTTCTTTCCACACCAAAAGAATGAAGGGAGTCAGGAAGTCATTAAGAACAATGAAAAACGCGCTCGAAAGACCATCAATACCAAGAGATTTGTAGGGTTTCAATTTACCAATGGTTTCTTTAATCTCACCAAGAGTGTGCGGCACATCCAGCAAGGCAGCCAGGGGGTGAGGTAAATTTCTTTTTTCTCTTTAGAGCAATCGAGGCTCTAGCTCCACGGATATCCTCCCCCCACTTGGGAGAACTAGAGAAAACATTAGTAAAGAAGCGGGCGGCCTCTTGCAAGTTATCGTCAGCATTGATAGCAAAACCACCAGACTTTTTCATCAACAAAGGAATGAAATCCTAACTCTTCTTATTTTTAAGCAAAGAAAACATGAGTTTGTTGGGACGATTGGGGTTCCTTGCCCAAAATTCTCTTGAAGAGAGAATGCTGCTAGCCTCAGGGTATTCTTCGTACTTCGCATCAAACCCTATCCAAGTAGGTGGGATCTTTGGAGGTGAGAATATTTTAAATTTCACTAGAGATTTTTTGCCTTCTTGAAGCTCTTAGGGATTTTCTTAACTTCTTGAAATGGGTGAACATGTATTGCACTTCCTTGGTGGATCTCGACCATTCAATCACTTTTCTTGCTCTTTGCGGTTCACAAAAACTCGTCTCAACACTCATGTATGTCAAGTTATCAGCACATGATAACCCTAGACATTTCGAAATCGTGATTTGCATTTTTTACCGTTAGGTCTGCTCATCTACGCGATACCATTTTATTTTCAGTCCTCGTTGCTAACAACGAGTCGTAACAAACGAGAACTATGTCGTAAAAAGAGAACACTCTCGTCAAAAATCAAGCAAATGGCAGCTTATGTTTGAGATTCCTTTATACTAGTATACATATATTACAAAAATGAGGTGAAAACATGTGATTTTTGACATTTTTTATCATTTTCTCATAAAAAAAGAGCTCAAAATGTAGTCAAAATTTCACTATATAAGGCATTGACATGTCCCAAAATGTATATGATAAGACATTGACATGTCCAAAATCTATATGATAGGACATTGACATGTCTAAAATCTATATAAAGAATGTAGAACTGAATAGTTCTTATACAAAAATAACATTTTAGACATATTTTTAATGGGTGGATATCTGATTGTTAGTCAAAATTGCTCCAAAACATGGTTTCATTAACCAAACTACTTCGAGGCATTTACAAAAGCACTAAAAATGTCTGAGAGCTTCAATGCATCTCACAACTTTGTCGATCTATGTCTACACCCTCATCATCTGATGCACTTGATTCAGTCTCATACTATTGAGAGCTCTCTTCTTCTTCTTCTATATCCACAAGAGCTCTGTCTTCATCCACGTACATACCAAATTCTGCAGGATCATGCACAACTCTTCTTGTTTGCCTATGATTTCCTGTACCACATACATCTGGAAGCTTTTGTTTTATCATGTTGATGGTTGCTTTCCTCAAGTGACCTGTTTTTGTCAAGGAAAAATCATAAACAAGAATATCTACATCATCCATTTTAAGAGTGGATGTGCTTCGAATATTCTTTTTCTTTTTTGAACCTGTTCGTTTAGTATCACACACCATTTCTAAGTTATATTTACCTGTCAATGCATTACTACTTTTAGTGTAATACCAATGCACCATCAAAGCCTTTATTCTTCTCTGATCAATATCTTTAGTTATCTCTAAAACCTTTGCAATCCAAAATGGTCTAGTAGCCTCATCACCATCAGCAAGAACTGCAATAAGTGTTCCAACATTTATCTCTATTAAATTTCCTTGCCATCTTGCTTCTGCCTGTTTTGTCATCCTTGGGCCTACATAAATATTTCTTTCTGGTGGATGTATAAAACTTTGAAGTGCATCTGCATTACATGCTTGGGCCACATTCACGGATCTTTGTGTACGAAAATCCCATGTGAATGGAACATCAACTGGCCAGTGACCTGCAATTGTATACTGTATAATCTCTTCTTGATGATTGGAAAAGTCCTCCCACCAAGATACATCTTGATCTCCAACATATTTTTTTGCACGCTCAATATGTCTCTTCTTTTCAATGAGTGCATGCATCCAGCTTTTACTTTGATCAACCACATTTCCACATCTTTCTGTATTGTTTTTATCTTCATATGGTGATTGTTCTGCACCATACACTGTTACAGTAGACAAATTAGGCACCTGCAATAAGAATCTGCATCCCTCTTTAGGCTCCCACCCAAGAGAAGATGAATACTGCTTTGCAAATAAAAGGGTTATTTCATCAACCCTCCTCATCAAGAATACATGGTTGAAACTAATATTGTGCAATGGAGCCAAAACCTTAGCACTATTATCAAGGCCCATTGAGCAAAAGTGCTTAAAGTCATAAATCTGTGTGAGGTGTTGAACTTCTCGTTTTGGAGTATATGCTTCTGAAATCAGCTCAGATAAAATCGGAAGAGTAAAAGCATTGTTACGTGCCAACTTCTTAGAGAAAGTATTGAACATTTGATCAATGTGATCATGAGTGTGGCCAACCAGAAGGAAATTTACCTTAACTTTCTGAAATACGTGTTTTTCAATAAGCATGCTTAAATATCCAAAGACTGTAGACTTTTTATTCTCTCTTGCAGTATTATCTAGTTGCAAATATAGAGTTGGTGGCAAAAGACCCTTCCATGATTGCAAAACACGATGAATGACAGTAACTGTAAGGTTTGGATCATTATGCACATTCGGATATGTGAAGAAAACCTTGGACATTACAGTTCCATTGTATACCAAAGCACCAACCAAATGCATTTGCACAAGGACTTCATCTCCAATGTCCTTAGGGATGCGATAAAAATGTGGTAAACAAGTTTTTTTTTTAATCCATACCATCGATCAACAAACACATATAACTCTCCGGATTTCTGAGTGCTTTACTTCGATGATGAATTGGTTTCTTTCTCTCTAAAGATTGACTCTCACGATGGTTGTTAAGAAGGTTTTTAAAATTATTCTTTTCCTGTGGTGTTGTAGCTCCTTTTGCCATGTTTTTCAAAGTGGTGCAAACTGAACATTCACCCATTCTAACTTTACGAGGAATAGAAACATTGTTAAACTCTTCCTTCCATAATCGAGTAAAGTGACGATACAACACATACTTCTCATTTCTATTTTCCATGTCTTCACTATATATTTGAAATACCTCTCGACGAGTAAAGTTTTCTGACATGTGCAACCTTCCAGTTGTAGGCATAACCTCACAATGCAAGCTAAAATAGTTCATCATCCAATTCATTGCATGACGTCCAACAGATCCTTTGGTCCCAACATGGAACGTATCCAAAATGAGATCCCCATTCAAAAGCCCTTGTTGAACCCTATGTATTCTAAAATTTCCCACACCCATTGCAATTTTAAATGCAGCCCTACAACATCGCATCCCTTGACTAAAGAAATATTCAAAACCAACACGTGTTACTGACATGTTATCCTCAATCATTTGCATGCGAGAAACAAGGTATATATCCTGCCTTTCACTATCTAAATGGAGGAATTTTTCTCTTAGGTGCTTTAGTTTCTTCATTCCTAAATTGTACAAACATTTCAAACCACAACAATGCTTCACAATATCCAATGCAATCTGTCTATCTGAAGTAAGAAATTTAAATCTTTTTTGACTTACTTCACGAGGCCTTCTTTTAAATTGTAGATTGAGCTTGCTTTGCTTTTTCGTTGCTCCACATGCACTTGAGTCAGAAGGGAGCAGCATTGCACTGTGAATTGGATAACTTAAATGACTCAACAGAAAACATGGAACCATCAGCACGTCCTAAATCATAGGGATCATCACTTCTGTGGAAAGGATCAACTGAGAACAATGAATCCGAAACTGTATCAATATGAGCAGAAGAAGCTGAAGCCCAAGCATCCACTGAAAAGATTGAGCTCATCTTCACTGAGTTCACAGAAGACTGAAGATAAATGACCTTTTTAAATAAGTAGAAATCCGAGATCAAGTGAAGATGTCACATCAAATGTCACATCAAGAAGATATGAAATCAAAAGTTTATTAAAGTACATTAAATAACATTAAACATCAAATTACATCAAATAACTTAATTACTCAAATATACACTAATAAGGGAACCAAAGATTTGATTCACTTTTGAAATGAGAAACACAATTGATTTCTAACTAGATATGAGTCCTTGAGTCTTAGCATTGTGAGTGAATCAAAATATATCCAAGTTGAGTTCCAACTGGATTATATATTAAAATTGTTTGTAGTAGTGCCATTGAAGACTATACAAGAAGAAATTTTACCTTTGGTACTAAATAAGATTTCAAGGATTAGGTTTCATTGTAGTCTTGGCTAGATCTCAAAGAGGTAGATGAAAGTATATTAAAAAAGAATTATGTGTAAAAGAGGTACTTGGAATGTTTATTCATACATTGATTTTCCATTTCAGCAATGTGTTACAAGATAAATGTGAATATGAACTAAAGTGAGGAGGATAACACTATAAAGATGTCATTAATCTCCCATATTCAACACAACTTAGACTTGAAGTGTAATTTCCATGCAAATGTACATAAATAGTTGCAAGGTTCTTTACTTGAATGTTTATTCATACATTGATTTTCCATTTCAACAATGTGTTACAAGATAAATGTGAATATGAACTAAAGTGAAGAGGATAACACTATAAAGATGTCATTAATCTCCCATATTCAACACAACTTAGACTTGATTTTCTCCCAAGCAAGAGATTCTAAGAAAAAATTTCCACATGAGATTAGACATCCTCATGTACATACCATACTCTTGCCATTGAAGTGTAATTTCCATGCAAATGTATATAAATAGTTGCAATGTTCTATGAATATTTCATTAAAGTGGCTCTGAAACAGCCTATTTGTGTGAGTGGTATTCCCTGGTTAGATTGGTTGATAGATATAGTTAGCAACTGGAGTCATTCAGTTAGATCCAGTTAGTCTCTGGTTCAAGTTACCCAATTGCCTATAAATAGCAGAGGAGGAGATCATTCTCATTTTCAAAATCCACGAGCAACAGAGAGCAACAGAGCACAGACAGCTGTGGAGCACAGAGCTCAGCATACAAGCAAGGCAACTATGATGGAGAAGAAGAATGTTGGCAAGAGTACCAAGAGGTAGACAAAATCATACCATAAAAAAAGATTCCTAAAAGATTCCCTTTGTATGTTTGTGTAAAGAGTTTGCTTTCTAGGTTTTTATTTTTCTTAGCTCTAAAAATACAGATCCAATGAGGGTACAACTCGATGCCTGGCATCGACTTTTAGGTGTAAGTCGATGCCAGGCATCGACTTGAGGTTGCAAGTCGATGCCAGGCATCGACTTGAGGTTGCAAGTCGATGCCAGGCATCGACTTGAGGTTGCAAGTCGATGCCAGGCATCGACTTGCACGTGCAAGTCGATGCTAGGCATCGACTTGAGGCCTCAGGTCGATGCCTGGCATCGACTTGCACCTGAAACTCGATGCCAGGCATCGACTTTGTGTGCAAGTCGATGCCAGGCATCAACTTGGAGGTGCAAATCAATGCCAGGCATCGACTTGAGGCTTCAAGTCGATGCCTGGCATCGACTTGCACCTGCAAGTCAATGCCTGGCATCGACTTGCAGCCTCAAGTTGATGCAAGGCATCGACTTGCCTGGCATCGAAGTTTGCCTTAAAGTCGATGCCAGGCATTGACTTTAGGGTGCAAAGTCGATGCTAGGGATCGACTTTTGGGTGGAAGTCGATGCTAGGCATCGACTTTTAGGTTCAAGTTGATGCCAGGCATCGACTTTTAAGTGCAAGTCGATGCCCGACATCGACTTGCACACAAAGTCGATGCATGGCATCGACTTGCACTTAAAAGTCGATGCCTGGCATCGACTTGAACCTAAAAGTCGATGCGTGGCATCGACTTGGGCCTTTGAAAACCACATTTACGTATGAGCTGATTATTCCAAGCGCCTTCAGGAATGCGGAGTCCAAGAGTGAGAGGCCCTTCAAGAAACTGAGAGTCACTATGGGCTCTGGTGATCAGCAATGTGACAAAGGCATTGGTCACCAAGCGAAACCAAAGAAACTTATTGTATCCTTATCCTCTGAGAAGGCGAGCAACCCGCTAGGAATATCCTCAGGTGGATAGAGTAGCATCAAAATTCCTGAGGATGATACAACTATGAAGGATAGGTCGAGGGAGGCTGAGGTCTTAAGGACAGATCGTCCACTGCGGGACATGACAAATCTGGAGTGGTGCCTTCAGTATGTTGAAGAGAAGAATGCAGTCCTTCTTGTGTTTGCAGGGGCATATGGGAGAGGAAAGATCACGACAACACAAGGTTTTCAGTATGGCCTTGTGTACAAACTGGATTATGAAGATGAGGATTCTGACAACCTCCTTTTCTTGGTAGAGACATCGAAAGGTTTGAGAAATGTTATATGCAAGATGGATTTCTTGTGCCCAGACTGCTGTGTTCCAGATCGTCTAGCTGAGATATGCAAGGACTCAGTCAATCTTATCAAGGACTTGATGCCATGGATCGAGGGCAACATCATGCCAACACAACAGAAGCTGACAACCCCTGTAAAGGCAAGGGGTAAGCAGAGCGTGCAGAAAAAGCTTCAAAAGAAAAAGAAGAGAATTTCAGAAGAGGAGTCTTCTAACTCAAGCTCTAGCTCTGAGGATATAATTGTTGCACCTGGTGGAGAGCTTGCCTCGGGTGTTCTTGGTACTGAGCAGAACAAGATGAGGGAGGACATAGCTAAAAGAAAAGTTGTGAAGAAGGGGCAGTTGTTCCACCTGCCAATCAATATCATCCACAGGCCACCAATAGATCCAGTCACAGGGAGGAGGCCCCTTGAGATCAGGGAGCCACACAATTTGCATGTGCAGAATCTTAAGAAGAAAATGAAAATAAATCCTCATGCTACTGTTGTGCCATTCCTTGTCATGGTGGATCCGAATGAGTGCAGCTCTGTGGACGAGTTCAATGAGGGTTTATTTGAGGAGTATACTAATTATGTGATTGGAGGTTCACACTCTGCAGAGGCCCGTAGACAGCTAGTCAAGGAGCACCCTACCACATTTTTCTTTAGGTATGCAGAGTGTAAGATATATGCTGGTCTTACAACTGAGGAAGCCAAGCTTCTTGCTTGGGATCACAACAATGACAATGACTACAGGCAAAAAATGTCCTACATAGAGAGAATTCGGTTCTTCCACCATGAATATGAAGATTATCTTGTTAAGGAAGCTGGAAGAATACATCCCAATCAACGAAAGCAATGCCTTATTGAGGTTGGAATTGCACTGGATGAGAATAGAAAGTATGATGCCTTGAGGAAATATGATCCATGGTTTCAACTGGAATTCAGATCAGGTGAGATCTGGGATCTACAGGATAAAATTTTCACAATGTGGGAGAACAAGGAGGTCAAGGGCCAGAAGCAACGAAAGTCCAGGCCAGACCCACAGGTTGATCTGAAGGGAAAGGGAAGGAAAGCTGACCTCTCAATTGAAGAGGCTCTTGAGGACATGAAGCTGACAGCATGGAGGGCCCTTCAAGGAATCAAGGATGATACATTGATCATATCAACTTTGTCAAGGGTAATCTCCAAGGACTTAAGCTTGGAGGAGATGGTGACTGAGCTCAATAAGTATGTATTTTATTCTCAGATCCTTTTTCCCTCCTCCCATGTTTTTGGTCTAACCTAGTCTCTTTTTAATTTCTGTGACTGTAGTCATAAAGTTTACATGAAGATTCAGGAGGTCATGATGAAGAGGCTGGGTTGCTTTTCTTGGAAAGAGGTCCAAACAGACTATCCAACCACATCATCCTGCAAAGCTTTATCAGATTATTTCATCCTTTTCCGTGATTGGGTAGGTTCTCTTTCTGAGGTTGTGCCTGGTTTGCCATTAGGTTAGATGCCTTGATTCACCAAACCAATTTAATGCCAGGCTTTTAGTACGAATTCGATGCCTGGCATCGACTTACGGCTAAAGTCGATGCCTCGCATCGACCTGCAGCCAAAAGTCGATGCCTGGCATCGACTTGGGGGCATAAGTGGATGCCCGGCATCGACTTGCAGCATAAGTGGATGCCTGGCATCGACCTCGTGGCATAGGTCGATGCCAGGCATCGACTTATGTCCCAAAGTCGATGCCAGGCATCGACTTTTAGTAGAAAGTCGATGCCTGGCATCTACCCCCACATGAAATCGATGCCATGCATCGCTTCCTTATGTTCTGTTTGCTGTATTGAAGAGCTCATTTAGTTGTCTTTCCACTTTTTTCTGTAGAAACCAAAGAAAAGTAAGTCTGCGGAGCTAGTAGATGATTGCCCCCCTGCATTCCTGGCTCACATTCAAAGAGCAAGGCATGAGAAATCTATGTTGAAAGCCAAGGAGATGGATTTTGATGATGAACCTGATCTGAAATGTTTCTCCAATCCCCTAGACCCCCTTAGGCATGTATATTACAATGTATTCTGTAGTGATGTAAATAATATTTGTTCTGTTGTGCCTAGAAAACATTTCTCCCTTCTCATAGCGGACATACCCTATGGATTTAGGATGTTGGGATCAGTTAATGATGATGAACCCTTCAAACACCCTCAGATTCGGAAGATGGTCACTGATTTTGCAGAGTTGACTATGTCTCCTCTTTGGAGGATAGTAATTTTCCATAGCAGAGACCAGTCCTTCTCTGTTTCAACTGCTCTGAAGGCAAGATGTCATGCTGTGGAGTGCCTCACGTGGTAAGTAATCTTCTTTCTATCTCCGTGGCTTTAATGATGCTCTCTGTGACTCATAGTTCTTATTTGCAGGGTGAAGACAAACGTAAATCACACTCCTTTGCATAGGTTTGTGAGCTCCACTGAATGGATTATAGTTGGCTATTATGATGAAGTAAGCAAAAGGAGAGTCAAGGAGCATTGCAATGAGAATGGGATCTCAAATATGCTCATGTTCCCAGCCGTTACCAAGAAACTTCGTCATGTAGCTGGGGACATGACATTGGTTAACCCCTATCAGAAGCCACAAAAACTCATAATGAGACAGCTATTCTCCAATGATGATGAGTGGGTCCTAGACCTTTTTTCGGGCACAGGTAATTTCAATTTTCACAATTTTCATTAGTCATGGTTGATTGACGCCTCTAAGTGGTTTTCTGCTATTTCAGGAACGACTCTGGCTTGCTCCTTAAAGATGTTCAGGCACTGCATAGCTGTGGAGAAGGATGATGCTCAAGTGAGCTTTATTAGAATGAGAATCAATGGGCTGAATGAATGCCCAGATGAAGACCAAGAGGTTGGAAGGAAGCACATTGCAGACACGGAGAGATTCCAATCGGCTTCAAGGGAGCCTGTTCCCCCACTTGCAGATGAACCGGGGGACATGGCTGACCTTGAAGAGCCAATCTTGAAGCAAGAGAGGCAGGATATGTGTTCTAATGTTCTAGAGGATCCCAATATCCTTGAGCCTGAGGAAAGCTATGATCAGCTTCTATTGTAGATTCATATTACTCTTGTACTTACACAGGAAATGTAAAACATCATTTTAATATAAATATAATGTCGAGTTCTGCTTCCACTTTGTGTTCAACTTGATTTATCTTGAGCATTTCTCTGATCATGTGTGAATGTTTCTTAGTATAATTTTGTTGATTATTATCTTCTCTTGGGAATGCTTTTGTGAAATGTATTTCATATTCTGTGAATATGGCCATGCATTCAATGAGGATCTTAACCATACAAAGGGGATGATCTTAATTGCCTTGTTAAAATGTTCCGATTTTTGCAACACATGTACTCTAATTTTCGAGTAACTTTTAATCAGCTATAATCTGTGCTTGTTGAGGTTATGGATGTAAGGAAGGAGCTTCCCGAACTCTTACTTGTACCTTCAACACTAATCTATTGTCAAAGATCATGATGTGGGATTCTTGATCGGCTGAACAACTAGTTTTCATGGCAACAAGAATTTTATTATATCTATCTTGACTACTTGGGATATGAGATCAAGGTTCTAGTGACAATATTTACAAGCAAGAACAAGTGATGCTTTCTAGATATTGTAAAATGCTCACTTTATTGCTTGATATAATGGTCTTTAGGTAAAAAGGAAAAGAGAACATGTCTTTGTTCTCCTTTGTTGTGACTCAGTGTTTGCTTATTTGAGTGAGAGAGAAGAAGGAAATTGATACCTCTTGGTCTCATAATGGGGAAGAATTTTGATAGAATCATAGTTTATTAAATACAAAATTAACTCTGGAAACCTCTAAACTATATGCCTGTGATATCCGAAACAGAGCGACAAGCTTAATAAACGATCAATTATGCAAGCGAGAATAAGGAGACCCAAATGAAGAAGTAATGGCGGACATTATCCAAAGCCTGCAAAAAGACCATGCCCTGACCCTGATAAGTGGGGATATAGAGAGTCATCAAGGTAAGTGCATTGATCGCCTTGATTTCAGGTATAATGAAAGAGTAGGTGGACGCCCAAAGGTGAGTGAAACAAGAAAACTGTAAAAATACAAGAATCTCCGAGATTAGAAAAGTACGAAGACGGGCTGCTTGAAAGTGCCAGGGTGAATCGGGCAAATTGCTATACTTTTTTAAAAGACTAGAAGTACGAGAGGATGTTGTCTGAAAATTAAGCATGACATGGAGAAATTTCAGTCAAGTGAAGCTCATCTAATAAGTCTATATGGTTGCGGATATCATAATGCCCAAAGAAATGTGAAGTCACGTAAACGACACAGAACACTTGAGCAAGAACTTGATTAAAATAAGAGCTCCTCTATCAAGCCTTGATTGTACATAGGCTATGCGGAGAAAAAGGAGAATACACATAATTAAAAGGAATGAATTGATTTGGAACGAATGAGCATATTGGACAACTTGCACAAACAGCCTAAACGGAAGCAAAGAAGCACGTGCATGCTTTTTGGGTTACCCGATTACGCTTTTGGTTCACTGAACATACCATTGATGCCGTATGGATCCAGTGAGCGGAGAAGAGCACATGCATGATGATCACTCTCCTGATTTTGACATAATTCGTAGTTCACATAGTTCAGGGTTGTATATTTTGAGGGTCAACCATGCCCTTCAATTTTTAAGGTTATCTGAACATAGCATTTATATTTCACATTTTTTATGTAATTTTGAGTTTCACATGTTTTATGTAATTATATTAAGGTCTATTAGAACTTATGGCCTCCTAAGCTCTAAAATGATCAAAACGGGCAATACCGCCATCAAAAATCTAACCGCCCTCCGCCCCAAGACACAATTGAAAGGATTCGCAAAGAACGAGCATGTTGCACAACTTGAATCCGAAGACCTCGCTCAAGATGGAAGGCGCACGTTGGAGGACGAGAATGAGAGCACATTAATCAGGGTCTCCCGTTGTAGATAATCTACGAGGAAAGACAGAAGAAAACACATAAATAGCAGATAAAAAGTGAGCACCTTTGACACGTTGGAAGTAATGTACGTCCTTGAAGCCGAAAAACGAAGTTTTGAATTTAAGGAGAAGGACAAGCTTCAGATCACACGAAGCGATTGAGTTCTGCTTAGTCTCGAATATCATCAGATCACCTACACTGTTTCGCCTGTCGTTGCTGCACAGGTAATATTTTTGATTGCTCTGCTTTACTGTTTATTACAGAAGCATGCTGTGCATTCAGCACTATTATGTAGTTCGTTCGGTCTCTTAAACATTGTGGTTTTCCCGTGCAGGTTTTTGCTATGCTTCCATACAATGAAGATTACTACACCGAGGACAAATCACAGACTAATGGCTTTCATAAGTCCCTCGAGAGGGCTATTGAAGACAGCCAGAAGCTTTTGCTATCCCTGCAATTTCCTGAAGGATATTGGTGGGGTGAGCTCGAGGCGAATGTAACCTTCACGGCAGAAACGGTGCTCTTGTACAAGATTCTAGGGATCGCAGAGCAGTACCCATTTCACAAGGCGGAAAACTATCTGAGAAGGACGCAATCAGCGGACGGTAGGTGGGAGATATGCCATGGGGGTGGTGGATGCCTGAATTGTACAATCGAGAGCTACATTGCATTACGCCTCTTGAATGTTCCGAACACGGATCCTGCCCTTCAGAAGGCGAGGCTGTTCATTCTTAGAAAAGGCGGAATCGCCGAGTCTCGCATGTTCACCAGAATCTGCCTTGCTCTCCTAGGATGCTATGAATGGTCGAGCCTTCCTTCGGTTCCTCCATGGCTGATGCTACTTCCCATTCAATATCTACCAAACGTCATCCTGGGCGCGTGCAACTCTCGTGCCTCTAATTCCCATTGCTGAGAAAAAGCTGGTCTTCAAATTCAGCGAAAATCTCTCATTTGACGAGCTCTACACGCAGGAACGGGTGCGGAGCAGTTTCAGCCTTGGTGGCGATTGGAAGAGTAGCCTTTTCCTTGGTATGGACTATTGCTTCAAGACGATGGAGGGATTAGGGCTAGTGCCATTAAGAGAAAGGAGTTTGAATGAGGTGACAAGATGGCTCCTTGCAAGAGTGGAAGAGACAGGAGATTTCTCCGCCATATATCCAGCTATGTTTTATTCTATTCTCTATATGAACAAGGTAATGGGCCTCGATGTTGCAGATCCTATTCTTTCAAAACTGCTGCTCGCTCTCAAGAGATTCTTCGTGGAGACGAAGGATGAACTCGTTGTGCAAATCATGCTGTCCCCAGTATGGGACACTGCCTTCATAGTCAGGTCTCTCGGAGAAAGCGGCCTACAGCCAGACCACCCAGCCCTGCAGAAGGCTGGGGAGTGGCTGCTCCAAAAGCAGGTGTCATTGGAAAAGCAGGTGTCATTGGAAGGTAACTGGGTTTACAATGTCCCGTCCGGGGGATGGGCATTTTAGTTTTGCAACAGATGGTATCCTGATGTCGACGATACTGCATGCGTCGTGATGGCACTGAACAGCGTCACCTTGAGGGATGAGGAGGAGAAATGTAGCGCCATACGTAGAGCTCTTGATTGGATCCGGCATATGCAGTCCACGCCCGGTGGCTGGGGAGCATACGATAAAGATAACGATAAGGAACGGTAAATTCAACTCCTGTGGGGGACATGAAGGCATTGATTGATCCCAACACCGTGGATGTCACAGCCCGCGTAGTAGAGATGGTGGGGCGATTGAAGACAGAGTGCACCACTGCGTCTCGATGCAAATTCATTGACGCGTACATGCCTCCTGAAGCAGTGTATAGAGCTCTTACTTAACTCAAGTGTGAGCAGGAGGAAGACGGGTGCTGGTTCGGGAGATGGGGAGTCAACTACATATACGGGACAGCCGGCGCGCTTATTGCGCTAGCCTTGACATAGCCTTGACATCTCCAAGGGGATCATGCGATGCCGAAATCAGAAGAGGTGCGAAGTGGCTAGTCCAAATGCAGAACAAGCCAGGGAGGATGGTGCTCGATCGGAAAACAGGTATAGTAAAGACAGTAAGTTTATAGCATAGTGTGGATCATAATGTTGAGCTTATCGAAATGAACTTGCCATTTACTCTCTCCCTCGAAATCAGTACTCCTAATCAACCCGAAAAATGCAGGGAAAAGGGGCGCATGTGCAGAAGATGCAGGTTGGGGAGAGACATGCTCAAGCTACGTCGATCCCAAGTTAAGAGGATGGTGCCCAGGCAAGCACTGCTTCACAAACAGCATGGGCACTTCAAGGGCTACTAGCCGCAGGGGATGCGTTGGGCGAGTATGAGGAGGATGCAATTCATCTCGGAGTCAAGTTTCTACTATCCACGCAACGCGGCGATGGCTCTTGGCATGAGGCTTATTTCACGGGCACTGGCTTTGCTGGTCATATTTATCTTCGGTATCATATGTATGCCCAGCACTTCTCTCTGTCGGCACTCTCTCGGTATCGACGTCGCGTTCAAAATGGCAAAATCAGGAAGTCTTCATGGTTGAGGATGTGACTCACACCCATTACTCCCAACTCATTTGGATATTGTCTCTGTTGCAGTGCAGTTTTGGATATGTCGAAACTTCAAAATTGCAAAAAATGATGGCCTGCTGCAATATCTTACTCATAGCTTCTCGGAAAGTCGCTTCCTACACAATTATAGCAATCATAACCATATTTTAAACGATCTCATTTGTTCACCAAAGTATTCCATTCTCTCCTCGATGGGAAACCAACATAGCTTTCTCGTACTCAATTGTTCATTGTACTATCACTATGCAGATGGTTACAAATATATGTCAAATGGTTACAAATATATGTCGATGAGAAGATGCTCATCGTTCTTCGTATTCACAATCTACATAAAGTTTTACTGCTTATGGTGCATATTGTTACGTAAAGCTTTTCATATCAGAAGAATCTTCAACACTGAAAACTGACTAAGAACTGCTTTTCAAATGAGGCCAAAACATTCATCCGAGGTAGAACTTTGCGGTTCATGTTACCCTAGTAGAGCGGCTCTTTACTCCTTCACGCAACACTGTTGTGCAACCCTAAGCATGCTCCTAACTGATTCTATTGGCGCCCCCGAGGGGCTCTTTTGAGAGCTCTCCGTGGTCGTGCTCTCCCCCTATGGAGGAGGGATGATGGATATGATTCCAATCAGTACTACGACTCAAGCTATGGATCTCTGTACTCCTATGTTGCAAGTGCCGAAATCGCCTCTTGACAGGTCAAATGGTGAAGTGGTGTCACTTATCCAATGCACTTCTGGGAGCTTCTCTCTTCCTGATTTGAGAATGGAATTACAAGGTCAATACGGTTTCCAGGGCCCTTCTTGGGTTCAGAAAGAAAGTGAAAGAGGTCCCCTGAGCTCAACAGGAACAATTTTCAAACAAGTGAGTCTTCATGACTCCTTAGAAGTCAGTATGAGCACTAGTAATACCGACACTCATACCGGTGCCCATACCGACAATCCTATTGCAAGTACCGATGCTTATACTGACGCCTGCTTGGAGTACTGACGACTATATCTACAAAAATGTTTCTGGGCAGAGTGTGTTGTCTTTTGCTATAGCAACATTACCATGATCTTGTTCAGGAAAAGACAATATGCTCTTCCCAAAGAAAACTGAATACATGTGATATGTACTCTAATGGAAACCAAAACATGATTTTATATAGCAAAATACCCTCGAACACAAAAGATATGAGCAAAAATGAGACATGAATCATGTACAAAAAGTTATAAATTCCATAAATGAAGGATGTACAAGACTGTGGCAGAACACTTCCATATAAGAACCGAATACAAAATGTGACAAAGCACTTCCATATAGGATTGGAATACAAAATTATGATATGTCATTGCCACATAGGAGTGTAATACAAAACTGTGGCAAAGCACTATCTTACATATGCCAAGGGGATCAAAACATTTACACCTACAATCCTAGAACAAAGAATATGCCTAAAATTAGACAAATTGACATGAAATTTATAAACAATAAGTAAAAAAAAGAAACCAAGCTATAAGTTTACCTCATCATAGATTCTCCCATGAAATGATCACACCGCATCCCTCTAAGTCTTGCAATAGTGCAACCAATCCATGACGATATCCATAAGCTTCTACCATTCGCATCAGAGGACGAGCCACTGCCAACTCCTATAATAAATATGCAAAATCTTAGATGAACATACATGATGTGCTTAACAAAAACAAATTCAATAATTAAAATGATACTTAAAAATTGGTAGTGCATACTCTCATATCCAACGTTACCTAAATGCCATGTTCCAACCATATCTAAACGTGTGGCTATCGCATCTCATTGCTGACGATATCAATTAGGAGTATGTTGCTACTCATCCTGAATCGATTCCTACTCTTCACCATCTAACCATACAGGCTTCGGTAAGCCTGCTCTGAAAGCATCGCAAGCCTCGGACCGCCGATGAGACATCACCTCCCGTGGCCTATGGTTAATCCATTCTAAGCTCACAATAGGGTGCCCAGGTAGTGGGCAGTACTCTTCATATATCGATTGTATGATATAATTTTTGGAATCCTTATCCTCTTCTCTCCATTTTAACATGATAGAATGTCCAATCTCTATGGAGCAAAGTTGTCAAATGCATTGATGCATGGACTTTCCGGCTGCATCCATGACCCAAGCTTCATCACGTATGTGATATATCTTGGACTGGTCATGGTCATGCACTCCCCAAGTTGTACTTGGAGATCCCATATGATCCAATGTGGAGATCTTAATATATATATATATATATATATATATATATATATATATATATAAACAAACACTAAAAAATCTATAGATTTATTTTTTAGATATTTTCACATATATGTGTGTATGTATATGTGTATGTATATGTATGTATGTATGCATATGCATGTATGTATATGCATGTATGCATATGCATTTGTGTATGTGTGTATGCATATGCATGTGCATATGCATATGCATGTATGTATATGCATATGTGTATGTATATGTGTATGTATATGTGTATGAATGTATGCGTATGCATGTGGGTATGCATATGCATTTACGTATATGCATATGCATGTATGTATGCATATGCATTTGTGTATGTGTGTATGCATATGCATGTGTGTATGCATGTGCATGTTTGTATAAATATGCATGTGTGTATGGATATGCATGTGTGTATGCATATGCATGTGTGTATGCAGTATATGCATATGCATGTGTGTATGCATATGCATTTGTGTATGCATATGCATGTATGTATATGCATGTGTGTATGAATATATGTATGCATATGCATGTGTGTATGCATATGCATGTTTGTATGCATATGCATGTGTTTATGTATATGCATGTGTGTATGCATATGCATGTGTGTATGCATATGCATGTGTGTATGCATATGCATGTGGGCATATGCATGTGTGTATGTATATGTATGTTTGTATGCATATGCATGTGTGTATGCATATGCATGTGTGTATGCATATGCATCTATGTATATGCATATGCATTTGTGTATGTGTGTATGCATATGCATGTGTGTATGCATATGCATGTATGTATGCATATGCATGTGTATGTATATGCATGTGTGTATGCATATGCATGTGTCTATGCATATGCATGTATGTATATGTATATGCATGTATGTATATGCATATGCATGTGTGTATGCATATGCATTTGTGTATGTATATGCATATGCATGTGTGTATTCATATGCGTTTGTGTTTGTATATGCATTATTGTATGCATATGCATTTGTGTATGTGTGTATGCATATGCATGTGTGTATGTATATGCATGTGTATGTATATGCATGTGTATGTATATGCATGTGTGTATGCATATGCATTGGTGTATGCATATGCATGTATGTATATGCATTTGTGAAAGGATATTGTTTTTAAGAAACATGATTTACCTTACGGAGATCATCTTGGTCTTGAGAAAAATGTTGCCTTGACTAGATGAATCTCTCGGTGGCTAAAGTTATCAATGATGTAAATAATTATGTGATACAAAAATTTAAATATCAAGTAGGTAAGGTAGAGCGGATAAGTCGTCCAAGTATGCTAGAGCCATTGGAAATAGTATAGTTATGGGGACAATGGTTGTGTGGACTTCACAATGGGTTTACTATATTCGTCATGTTAGAGAAATGCTATTTTTGTGGTGATCGATCCCTTAAATATGATGGCACTCTTTATTCAAAGTAAGAATCGCTTAAATAATTACAAGCTATGGAAATGTTTATTCAGAACAGTTTTAGAGTACATGGATAACCTAGATCTTTAGTTTTAGATAGGGATCCCAAATTGATAGGGAATTTTTTGAATAGGTGTTTAAAAAACTTCAAATTCAACTCAAAATGAGTAATGGGGAGCATGCACAAACATAGCTTATGAACAAAAGAGATAATAAAATATTGGAAGATATACTATAGGCAAAAATTTCAGAAAACGCAAAAAAACTCCAATAGTTTCATTCCTTTTGTTGCATTTGATCATAATAGTTGGAAGCAGAAGATCATGAAGCTAAACGTTTTTGAGGCAATTTAGAGTTCTATTCACACACTCAAGCTCCCATAGGATTATCGAGGACATCTCCTAGTGCTTCATACTTTCTTATAAGTATGCAAGCTAACTTAAAGATAGCTCAATCTACTCTTCATAAAGATTCTATGAGGATGAAATCATCTAAAGATGGACATCAAAAACCATGAATGTTCAAAGAAGCCCATCATATGTTCTTACAAGTTCGTGTGTTTTTAGGTTAAAAACCCAAGGCATCTCCTAGATTTTGTGGCTCTTGGACAATAATCAAGAAGAGCATTGATATTGCATATAAGTTATAATTTACACATGATTGTAAATTTAATCTAGCTTTCCATGTTAGCAAGCGGAGAGCATAAATTCATTGAGATGAGAATTGTGTTGAAGGTATTGTTTCTTAGGGAGATAGAAGATGTGAGTTACACGATCCTTTAAGAGCTCTTCACAAGAGGGAGCCACAATTGTGAAATCAATCCATACGAGAATATTTAGTAGAATAGACCCACCATCCACTCACTGATGCTACTTGGGAGTTCGAATCTCTAATTCAGAAACGCATTCATTCCTTTATCATTGAGGATGATGATCTGTCAAAGAGGTAGAGATTGTTAGATTCTTTTATACCACCATGGTCTATTGGCACTTGGTCGAGGAGCAGCCTAGAGGGCTCAAGGATGAGAGCTCAAGGGAGAGAAGGCTCTAGTATGAGTCGTTAAGGTTATTCCATTTGTTCATAGTGTCCATGAGAGGGTGTTTGTACTTTAGAGAAGATCCTAGATGTGCATATAGGCAAGGGCTATTTAGGGTTGGGAGGAGAGTGGAAAGTATCTAATTGGGATCTTTTAGGATTAAGCTTCAAGTAAGTCTACATGGAATTACCAGTCTTCTTTCTCCGTGTTTATCATTACCTCTACATTTAAGAATTCTATTTGGACAATACAAACTCTACTTCTAAAACATGTTAATTTTTCCAATTGCAACACTCTACTAGTGTTATAGCTCTTGCCAATTTGTACTATTTTGTAGTGGATATTACACATTATTCTTTCTATGAGAATAAGCTTTGTATTTATAGTATTTTTCTTATCGAAGATTAGATGATTATGCTCAAGTTTGGAAATGTACTCATTGAAGTGCATCATGATCAATGGCATAGGTAGAGAAATGATAGAATTAATTATTCTAACCTATATCTATCCATGTCACTTCCTCCCTAATCTCTTCAATATACAATAGATGGATGAGTTCTGCATATTACTAGCCACATTGATATTTAGCAAAGTTCTTCTATACTAAAAGAAATAATCACATAAGTAATGATTTACATGCCCTTGATATGAGAACATTGATGCTTATGTAATAGTGTCATTTTTAAAAAAATGATGACTATATCTGCAAAATTGTTTTTGGGCATAGTGTGTTGTCTTTTGCTACAGCAACATTATCATGATGCTGTTTAGAAAAAGACAATACACTCTGTGCAAAGAAAACCGAGTACATGTGATATGGACTCTAATAGCAACCAAAACATGATTTTATTTAGAAAAATACTATCGGACACAAAAGAGCTAAGCAAAAATGAACCATGAATCATGTACAAAAAGTTAGATATTCCATAAATTAAGGATGTACAAGATTGTGGTAAAGCACTTCAATATAATAACCGACTAAAAAGTGTGACAAAGCACTTCCATATAGGAACCCAACACATAATTATGGTGCATCATTGCCACATCGGAGTGTAATACAAAATTTTGGCGCAACACTATCATACATATGCCCAAGGGGATCAAAACATTTACACCTACAATCCTACAACAAAGCATATGCATAGAATGAGACAAATTGACATGAGATTTATAAACAACAAATAAAAGAATGAAACCAAGCTATAAGTTTACCTCATCATAGATTCTCCCATGAAATGATTGCATCGCATCCCTCTAAGTCATGCAATTGTGCAACCAAACCATGACCATATCCATAAGCGTCTTCCGTTTGCATCGGAGGACAACCCACGACCAAGTCCTATAAAGAATATGCAAACTCTTAGATGAACATACATAATGTGCTTGACACAAACAAATTCAAGAATTAAAAGGATACTTACAAACTGGTAGTGCATACTATTCTCTGCTACCTAAATGCGACGTTCCAACCGTATCTAAATGTGTGGCTACCGCATCTCGTTGCTAATGATATCGATCAGTAGTATGTTGCTGCTCATCGAGAATCGATTCCCACTCTTCAACATCTAACCATACAGGCTTCGGTAAGCCTACTTTGAAAGCACAGTGAGCCTCGGACCACAAATGAGACATCACCTCGCGTGTCGTATGCTGAATCCATTCTCAGCTCACAATAGGATGCACAGGTGCTTGCCGGTACTCTTCATATATCAATTGCGTGATATAATTTTTTGGAATCCTTATCCTATTCGCTCCATTTTAACATGATGAATGTCCAAACTCTATGGAGCAAAGCTGGCGAATACGTTGAGGCATGGGCTTTCTCACTGCATCCATGACCGGAGCTCCATCACATATTTAATATATCTTAGAGTCGTCATGGATGTGCACTCCTGAGGTGTACTCGGAGATCCCATCTGATCCAATGTGGAGGTATTCATATATATATATATATATATATATATATATATATATATATATATATATATATATATATATATATATATATATATATATATATATATATATATATATATAAGCCCAAAAAAATCTATAGATATGTGTGTATGTATATGTATGTTTGTATGCATATGCATGTATGTATATGCATATGCATGTGTGTATGCATATACATTTGTATATGTGTTTATGCATATGCAGTTGTGTATGCATATGCATGTATGTATATGCATATGTGTATGTATATGTGTATGTATATGTATATGTATGTATGCATATGCATCTGTGTATGTATATGTATGTATGTATATGCATATGCATGTGTGTATGCATATGCATTTGTGTATATGTGTTTGCATATGCATGCGTGTATGCATATGCATGCCTGTATGCATATGCATGTGTATGTATATGCATGTATGTATGCATATGCATGCGTGTATGCAGTATATGCATATGCATGTGTGTATGCATATGCATGTATCTATATGCCTATGTGTATGTATATGTGTATGTATGTATAAATATGAATCTATGTATGCATATGCATCCGTGTATGCATATGCATGTGTCTATGCATATGCATGTGTATGCATATGCATGTGTGTATGTAAATGTGTGTATGTATATGTGTATGTATATGTATGTGTATGCATATGCATGTGTGTGTATGCATATGCATGTATGTATATGCACATGCATGTGTGTATGCATATGCATTTGTGTATGTGTGTATGCATATGCATGTGTATGTATATGCATGTGTATGTATATGCATGTGTGTATGCATATTGATGTGTGTATGCATATAGATGTGTGTATGCATATGCATGTGTGTATGCATATGCATGTGTGTATGCATATGCATGTGTGTATGCATATGCATGTGTGTATGCATATGCATGTGTGTATGCATATGCATGTATGTATACACATATGCATGTGTGTATGCATATGCATTTATGTATGCATATGCATGTATGTATATGCATATACATGTATGTATATGCATATGCATGTATGTATATGCATATGCATGCATGTATATGGATATGCATGTATATGCATATGCATATATATGCATATGCATGTATATGCATATGCATGTATGTATATGCATATGCATGTGTGTATTTAAATGCATTTGTGTATGCAAATGCATTATTGTATGCATATGCATTTGTGTCTGTGTGTATGCATATGCATGTGTGTATGCATATGCCAATGTGTATGCATATGTATTTGTATATGTGTGTATGCATATGCATGTGTGTATTCATATGCATGTACATGTATATGCATGTGTGTATGCATATGCATGTGTGTATGCATATGCATGTATGTGTATGCATATGCATGTATGTGTATGCATTTGCAAGTGTGTATGCATATGCATTTGTGTATGTGTGTATGCATATGCATGTGTGTATGCATATGCATGTGTATGTATACGCATGTGTGTATGCATATGCATGTGTGTATGCATATGCATGTGTGTATGGATATGCATGTGTGTATGCATATGCATGTGTGTATGCATATGCATGTGTGTATGCATATGCATGTGTGTATGCATATGCATGTGTGTGTATATGCAAGTGTGTATGTATATGCATGTGTGTATGCATATGCATGTGTATGTATATGCATGGGTGTATGCATGTGCATGGGTGTATGCATATGCATGTGTGTATGCATATGCATTTGTGTGTATGCATATGCATGTGTGTGTGTACGCATTTGTATATGCATATGCTTTTGTGTATGCGTATGCATTTGTGTATGTATATGCATATGCATGTGTGCATGCACATGGATTTGTGTATGTGTGTATGCATATGCATGTGTGTATGTGTGTATGCATATGCATGTGCGTATGCATGTGTATGTGTGTGTGTATATGCATGTGTGAATGCGTGTATGCATATGCATGTGTGTACGTGTGTATGCATGTGCATGTGTCTATGTGTATGCACATGCATGTGTGTGTGTGTATGCATATGCATTTGTATATGCATATGCATTTGTTTGTCCATATGAATTTGTGTATTTATGCATGTGTATATTCATATGCTTTTGTGTATGCATATGCATTTGTGTATGTATACGCATATGCATGTGTGAATGCATATGCACTTGTGTATGTGTGTATGCATATGCATGTGTCCATGTGCGTATGTATGTATAGGCATGTATGCATGTATATGCAATTTGTGTGTGTATGTATGTATGCATATGTATTTGTGTATGTGTGTATGCATATGCATGTGTATGTGTGTATGCACATATGTGTGTATGTATATGCATTTGTGTATGTATATGTATATGTGTGTGTATGTATGTATGCATATGCATGTGTGTATGCACATATGTGTGTATACATATGTGACTGTGTATGTATATGTATATCTCTCTCTCTCTCTCTTTATGTGTCTCTACATCTCTCTCTTTCTTTCATCTCTCTCTCTTTATGTTTCGATAGATCTCTCTCTGTTTTTCATCTCTCGCTCTCTCTCTCTATATATGTTTCTCTAGATCTCTCTCTTTTTTCATCTCTCTCTCTCTCTCTCCATGTCAATCGAAAACAAAACAATCATTTACATCGATGTAATTGTTTGAATCATTGTCGTCAAAATCCATTTAAGGTTGTCCTTCATCAAATTCCAAAGACTTGATGCCAAAATCTCTTGCAAACCTAAAGAGAAAAGAAATTAGGAAAGGGAAAATATAAAGAAAGGATAAAGAGTGCTGGAGTTTGTGCAATATACTTACCAAAACTTCAGATCTAGAAAAATAGAGAGGTGTGCATAGAGGGAGAGAGAGAAAGAGAGAGAGAGAGAGAGAGAAAGAGAGATAGAGAGAGAAAGATTGAGAAACAGGGAGATGTTGCTCCCACACGCAAACTCGACAGTAGCAGGTTTTCTTTCAAAATTCAATGAATGTCAAATTTTTGCTCTCTAGCCCAATTAAAACATTGCAACTGTATGGGCATCGGTATGAGCATCGATAATTCCAGTAATATACCGACGCTCATACCGACGCCCATACCGACACCCATACAGACACATGTGTATCGATGGGTATATTGCCTCCATGGCTTTTCAAAGGTTTTGGATGGTCATACCAACACCAACGCGTGACCATCCCTATGCTCTTCATATGTTTTAGTGATAAGACCTTTGTTGAGGCTATGGGGCAAGGTATTGATTTATCTTTTGGAGGTTACACAGCTAATAAGAAAAAAGAGATATCTAAAGGTAAGGCTACTGCCTGTGTCGTTGTGGATTGCTTCATTAAAGAAATGGAGCAAGGAGGTACAAGCAAGATAATGCTTCTCTTACGAGAGATAAAAATGCCTTCACGAAGTGGCAAAAGGAGTTATCAGAGAGAGTGGTAATAGCCTTATGTCATGGACCTAGACACCCTCTAGACGTCCTAAAGTAGTGGATCAAGGCTAATTAGGAAACGTGGGGTCTCATGGTTAGGCACATATAGTACCTCTCAAACGGGTATTTCCTTTTTTTCTTAACGATTCTATCAGATCTTTGCATGTCATTACTAAACGGCAGTGGATTATTAGATCAAAACCGGGTTTCTTTTTTTAAACGGTACTCTAGCTTAAATCCTAGAGGAACTAAACCCTCTGTAGTAGTTTACATGGCAAGGTTGGCCATTTCCTGTCCTTTCTGCTCTACCACTATTTTGAGAGGTCGTGGATTGGTTTGATCACCTAAATTGCAGGAAGTAAGCTGATCTTTTGGTACATAGAACTATCGGGGCCTACCCTCATTCTCTCTAGACTGGAGTAATTGTTGAAGCAATCCCTCATCCAAGGTCTGATCTGTGCTGGACTCATGCAGTCCGGTCAGAGAGACCATCCAACATGTGTACAGGCTCTACTAAACATGGTTGCACATGGCAGTCACAGGGTTTCATATCGTCCAACGGGACAATGTATTTTCGGTGATTATTTTTAAAGACTAATTCATGTGCAGAACAATCTTGCACTACCTTAGCTTGTTTTAGCCAAGGACGTCCAAAGAGTAGATTGTAATCCAAGATCGATTCTGGTAAATCTACCACAACAAAGGTCATTTTGAAAATAGATCCTTGTAGAGTGATCGGAATATCGTGCACCAAGACCACCCGATGGACTCGAGATTGATCAGCCATTCGTACGACGAATTGCGTAGGTTCAATTTGTGACCACCCCAGCCATTTGCAAAGTGAAGTTGTTGCAATATTGACCCTTGATCCGCCATCAATTAAGACTTGTGTAATTTTGTGGTTTTTGTACCATACCGTAGTCAGTGGTACTGTATGATCCACCATTGGGTCCAATTCCGGTTGGATTGTGGCTGTTGCAAGAACGCTAGATGAGCCTAGAATAACCTATTGATGGAACTGTTTCCGAACTCCAGGGACCAAAGCTAATAATTGACCCAAGGGCAATGTAATTGATGCCTTGGACAGAATATCCCACACCGAATCAGTTTTGGTTGTTTTCGGTACAGTCTCCAGTGTGGACTCCGATACTGTGTGAGTTAGATTTCACCCTTCACGTACTTCAAGTGGTATGCTTTGCTGCATCATTGGAATTGGATCAGGGAATACGGTTTGCTCTTGCATTGCCCACTTGCTTGCTCTTGTAAACACCTTCTTTTGTTCACGAATGCCGGGTTCAAAAATCTCTACAGCTGGCTGTAATTGCTTTCGGGAACCTGTTTGAACCATTGCTGCTTGCGTATCTACTGGTGAAATATACACCATATTTACCATATTACCAATCTTCTCCATGTTTTGGTTTTGTGTCATTCCTTGTTTGAATGTCTTGTCTATGCTTTGGACTTTCCAAATCAGATAGAAGAGCAATTTGCCCGCAAAATGATTTGAACACTCGAAATCTATGTAGAACAAATGATCATCTTCTTTACCTTTTTTGTCGCTTAGATTCATTAGATGCAATTAGTCTTCATGTGGTTGATCTTGTGAATACTTTTTGAAGTCCCTTCTATTATAGCCTCTATTATTATTGTTGAAGTTGTGTACACCTCTACCTCTATTGCTTCCATATCTACCTCTTCCACTTCCTTTCTCGGTCTTCCCATTGAACTAGCAAGTCTGAGTGGTGTGGTTGGTTGCATTGTGAATGGCACAAGTTTGAACATTTTGACCTTTGGCATTGTCATGTTTTGGTCCTTTCTTGTTCTCTTTCCACTTGCTCTTGCTTGCCAAGTTGGTTTGAGAAGTCTCCTTTGCATCCTCTTCCTTAATCGTCTTGCTTTTCAACTTCTTATCCTTCTTATCTACATATAAAGCACTAATTGAATTACCGTGATAGGAGTGACCTTCCTTTATGCTATTGTTGGCCTCTTGATTGAAGATTTCTCCAAGAACTATGTTGAAAACTTGAGTTTGCACATCGGTGATGAGATCATAAGCCATGGTGAAGGATTGCCATTGATTATCACTTTGAATCCCATTGAGAATTCTCCTCATGATAGCCTCTCCTCCAATCAGCTCTTCAATGGATGCTAACTGATCCATGACCTCCTTGGCCTTGGTAACAAACTCTATGATGATTTTTTTAGGTGTCTTCTGTTGAAAATTTAGTAGGCCCATAACTAGTATCATAGGTCCATGGTTCCATAGGTCCATGATCTATAACACAGATTTGAGCAATCTTCCAATATTGACAAAACATGAACATACTACACTTAATCGTACAAACGATGAGAAAAAGATAGAGAGAGATTAGAAAACATGTGTAAAGTGTTACGTAAACCACTGCTTACTCACACTATCATATATACAAATGTCAATTTACAATTTGCGAGTCAAAATCTCAGCCACTCTATGTGAACAGAAATAGATGGAAGAGTGAATGTACAAAATTTTCAAGAATATTCAGATGTAGGGATAGAAATTTGAATATGTATGTGATGTGTGACCTAATAGGTTGTAGAAGAGTGTATATGAGTGACAAAAATCCACACCACCAAGTTGCTGATAGGTAAGTCTTCTCCATAAGCAATAGTGTGAGCACACTCTTCTCTAAGAAGAACTTCATAGCTACTCTTCAACATGCTCCTAGAGTCCACCATGGCTGGCCCATGTGTGCTAGAGCACCACCTCTACTAAGGGACCAAAGGTGGCACTACAATGGGTGTAGGATTTTCTCCCAAATCTGATCTCTAATGACTCCATGTCATATACCATTAGAAAGCTCTCATCAAGATTTACAAGATAGGATCAGAAAAGTTTTACCCATTTTTATGCCAAAAATGACTAAGTACCAAAATTAGGGTTTTTGCCCTAAATGGATTTTGGGATGATGTGACATTGTTTTCAAACAATCGCCGTGCAATGTCATATTCGTACAAATTGAACTGGATATGTAACTTAATTCATCTACAAACTATCATAAACTTCAAACTTATACTCCCGAATTCACCTTCAAACCTTTTCATCAAAAGTCTTCTTCAAAACTCATAATAAATTTGAATTCGCTGAATATGAACTATAATATCTCAGAAAATATGGAAACTAGATATCCAATAGTGTTCTGAATCTTCTATCTCTTGAAATAAGTCTTCTCAAACCTGTAAGCATACACTAGGATCCATATATTTTCATTTACCTTATGAAAGGTTTTTCAATGTACTTTTGTTGTGTCATGTAAATACACTAAAGAAAATCAGAAACTGAATCCTGGTACTTGTGACTAACAACTCACAACTTACTGTATTAACACTAGCTCGTTCATCGCTGATTGTACTCAACTCAACTCATGAGTCTCACCAAAATTTCATATCTGTGATGTTATCTTGTCTTCATCCTTGTTCTATCTATGAGTCTTTCATACCTCTTTCCTTCAGAGTCTGGTATAAACATATATGTGTGCACCTTTGAAACATACCTCTCCGAAATATCAAGATTCTTTGTAATAGAACTCTAGAATCTTCTCCCGAACAAAAACATCTAATAGGAAATTTCTCCAGACATTCTCCTTCTTCCTTCTTTCAAAGCTAGAACATAAAGAGAAACTAACAAAGGAAATATAGGAATACGTGATATAGGAATACCTATAAGTATGAATCGACATTCTTTCACATATGGCTGAAAATAAGTCTTCATGTTTTATCACCCTCGTGGATGATTTAACACTAGTATCCCAAATTCTTAAGTATATCAGACTTTATGAAATCTGGAGTGTCTTCCTTCTTTTCAATAAATATGATGTTCAATGATCAATACCTATATCTGAAACAAAATTTCTCAACCCTTTTTATTAGCACTGCAAGTGGCAATAGCTTTCACTCTCATTCTTGAGCTTACCATAATCTAGAATAAGGTTAGCTGATCTAATAAAACCTTTGCTGAAAGCACTTTAGGATTCATAATCTTCTACAACATAACAAGTATCTTGTTCTATTTCTGTACAACATAAATCTGATAGAAGATGAATCTTTAACTTACTTCTTCCCATGCAAAGAATTTTACAAACAAAGGATACGCATATGACTCAAAAATACTCAAGATCATTCAACATCTTTCCAACAAAATACTTGTGTAGAATCTGCTCTCATCAACCCTTCATGATAGAATGTTTGATTTGCTACTTGAATGTCTCTAAGTGTCCATACTTCTTACATAAAGTTGTAAAACTTTTCTTCAAGTAAATCCTTCCAAGAATCTCTAACATCTAATGGAACACAAGTGGACAAACTCTCACCTTGAGAATTCCAAAAGCTTCAAGTTGATACTTCATATCTTCATATTCTACCCGGGTGAAATGTGAAAGTATCTGCTTGATTTTCTTTTGGCTAAGTCCACTTCTCAATCAAGTGATAGGATCTAATGGAACACCTTTTTGAATACAAGCATGTATCCAAAAAACAAGACAAACATGGAAAGTGATTCTCCACTTCACAGGTACATAAAAAATCTGAATTTTTCCTGATTTTTCTCAAAATATTGAAATTTCTAATTTTCTTGAAAATACTAAAATTCTGAATTTTCTGAAAATACTGAAATGTCTGAGATTTTATCCTGAAAAATTTGGAATTTTCTAAATATACTGAATATATTAAATATGAGGTAACTTTTCCAAACAAAAACCTCACTTCAAGTCTTCAACAACTACTACAAATACTCTTTTACCTGAAGAGTTAGATAAACAAGAAATAGACTTCTCTACAACTTCTCATATACCAAGTAACTCTATATTGAAACTCCAAGAATTCTTTGTAGTAAAATATAAGATGCTTGCTTAAAAA
>CM035429.1:148270966-148273466 GCA_020310875.1 Ceratopteris richardii | reverse complement strand
CTTGTTGCCTTCTCGCTCATTGTAGTCCTCGACACTTGATCTGCCATGTAGCGCTCTCTTCCTGGCTTAATATGAATATCAAAATTAAATTCTTGAAACAGGAGTAACCATCTCCAAACCCTTCCAGCCACTCTAGGCTTGTTTATCAAGTACTTCAAGGGCTGATGGTCAGATATGACTATAAAATGTGCACCAAGAAGATAACGTCGAAACTTCTGAAGACAAAATACAATCGCCAAACCTTCTCTTTCTATTGTACTGTAGTTCCTCTCTGCCTTGGTGAGTAGTCTGCTGGCATAGGAGATAGGTCTATCAACCTTGTGTGATGATGGTTGAGCTAAAACTGCACCAAGAGCATGAAGACTGGCATCTATTGCACATGAAACTCTAATGACCAGTTAGGAACACTTAAAATTGGATTAGTACATAACCTCAATTTTAGTTCACAAAATGCTTTCTCAGCTTCAGCACTCCATGAGAAAGGGACCTTTTTACAGGTAAGCCTTGACAAGGGCTTAGCTATTTTTGAGTACATTCGTATGAATCTTCTATGGTACCCTGCATGGCCCAAAAAACTTTGCACTT
Organism: Ceratopteris richardii; assembly: GCA_020310875.1. Taxonomy (NCBI): domain Eukaryota; kingdom Viridiplantae; phylum Streptophyta; class Polypodiopsida; order Polypodiales; family Pteridaceae; genus Ceratopteris; species Ceratopteris richardii. The sequence goes on along the minus strand of CM035429.1, from coordinate 148,272,881 downwards.
CCTTTGGGCTTTGTGGAATAGGCATAGAAAGAATAGTAGTAACCTTTGCAGGGTCAACCGTTATCCCTTCAGCAGATACTATGTGACCAAGAAGAGTGCCCATGGTGACCAAAAAATGACATTTAGTAGGATTTAATTTCAAAGCTGTTTTGAGACATTGCTCAAAGATTTCTTTTAGATTTTCCAAATGATCATGGAAATCTTGAACTGCTGCTCTTCTATCTGTGCCTGAAAATACTGAAAAGTCATCCATGAAAATGTGTAGAAAGGTTGTCAACCATTTGCCCAATATTAGATACATTGTTCTATTAAATGTTGCTGGTGCATTCTTCAAACCAAAAGCCATGCAGGTATAGATATAAGTGCCCCATGGAGTGACGAAGGCTGTTTTGTCCCTATCATCAGGATGGATCACTATCTAATTGTAGCCGCTAAAACCATCCATGAAGCTATATAAAGTATGACCAGCCACTTCCTCAAGTACTTGCTCTGTGAAGGGCTGAGGAAATCCATCTTGAACAGTCACTTTATTCAAGGCCTGAAAATCAATGCAAACTCTTATTTTACCACTATTTTTTCTTGGGCACAATAACCATAGAAGAAAGCCACCTCGAATGTTCTACTGGAACAATTATACCTGCTTCTTCTAGTTTTGTAATCTCCAACTTTACCGCCTCAGCATACCTTGGATTGAGTCGATATGGCCTACTTCTTCCAGGCGTGGCTCCCTCAACTAAGGGTATTCTATGTAATCCAAGCTCCTCTGGTATCCCTGTTAGATCTTTGTAGGACCATGCAAAGACATTTTTATAAGCAAAAAGTAAAGAAGTTACCTTCTGTAGTAAAGGAGGATAATGCCATAGCCAAGAGGCCAAGTCGACTACTTGAGGATCCTCTTCATCCCCTAAATTTACTTCTTGAACTAGTGTTTCAAGACTAGTCTTGTTTGAGAAATCATCTCCACTGTATGCACGAGTGAACTTTAGCTTATATTCTGCAATATGTTTATTGGTCCATCCTTGAGGTATATCCGTAAAAGGAAGATATTCTTTGCACTCACGCTCATAACTTTCCTTCTCTGATACTTCTATTTTTGTTGCCCCTTCAAAGGTTGTATTCTCTTGAAAACTCTCATTCTTTAACTCCTTGTGATCTTCATAGCCTTTTCCTGCAACTCCATCTGCAACTTCTTCCTCTATTTCATTGATTTCCACCGTGCAACATTCTGCACTTTCCATCATCCAATTCAATAATGTATCTTCTTCTTGGGGTAGGGAGGGCATTACCTGAGTGTCCACAGTATACCCAGTAGTTTTCCCTGAGTCGAATCCTTCTTCCAAATGTAGTTGCAGTTGGCTATTGGTGCTTGTTGAAATCCATAGTTTGTTTTCCCCCCAATCTTGCAAAGCTTTTGCTTGCCTCAGCCAAGGTCTCCCCAAGAGTAAAGGGTAAGAAGTCTCCTGTAGAAGTGCAGTAACAACAAAATCTAGAACAAAGTGGCACTCCTGTACTATCATCAGTACCTTTTCAATAATGCCAAGAGGCGTAACCCGATGTTGATCTGCTAGTGTAACCGTGAATGGTGCCATCTTGGTGGGGTTCAAATTCAGTTTCTTCATTGTGAAATCTAGCATCAAATTGATACTAGAGCCTCCATCTATCATCACACCTTGGAGAGTTTCATCCTTTATACAGACAGATAATCTCGAGCTTTGGTAGTCTGCCAAGGGTCTAGGGGGGAAATCAACCATGAAACCATCTATACTAGGTGATTGGATTAAGTGAGGAGAGTGTATAATCTTCAAAAAGTCACTTCTTATTTTTGAATCTGTCCTTATAAGTTCGTACAGACTAACCTTGTGATGAATACCTTTCAAGATCTGCTCAATGTTTACCTCATTAGTGTCTTCTTGCA
>CM035429.1:148240966-148263466 GCA_020310875.1 Ceratopteris richardii | reverse complement strand
AGAAAAATCTTTTTTGGAAGAGTGATACACATAGGGCTGCATGTATAGAATGCACAAGAGTACAAGTAATAAGCCAAATAAGATTTTGGAATGAACCAGACACTCAATAATGGTACCTCTTATTTCTCAGGAATACATAGACATTGACCCTGAGAGAGAAAAACTATGATTTCCCCCAATCTACTAAAACACATAGGCATAAATGAGACACTAATTCCTTTCCAATCACTCCTCTCTCATCCAATTTGGAGTTGTGTAGAGAGAGCAGCAGCCTCTACAAGCTTATTGTTGTTGAAGAAGATCATGCAAAAGAATGTAGGAGCAAGGTAATGATGACCACAAGTGTATGTATAGTGCTTCCATGTAATGTACAAGTGATTTGAAGTCCTACCATAGAATTTTCAAGTGAAAAGTGCCCAATGACTTCAAAAAATGGAGTTAGAGTTCAAATGAAGGCGGTAAAGGTTCTTGGTGGGAATCAATTCACTTTTCGACAATTTAGGAAAACTGAAGATCCAGTTTGATATACTTTTAGGTGATTGACTGCGTGATTGATTGCACCTCAAACACCAAAAAATATTGGAAATTGGGCACTCCTTTTATCCTTTTGCATGTGTAAAGCTCTAAGCTTTTACAATGGTAAAAGATCCATGAAAATTCTTAAAAAAGTTAGAATAAATGAGCATAAGTAAAAGAACTCTCCAAGGGATATACTTTGAACATAATCCAAGCAATAAATTTTGAGGTAGATCAAATCCACTTCAAGCATAGTGTAATCTTCATGTTCCAATAGCTCTCCCTCAAGCTAAAGTATACTTGAGTCTTCATTCTCTAATACACTGAATACCTGCCATAACTTTTAGTTTACAAAGCTTTATTTCATCAACTAACTTTGTCATCATATTAGTTACTTGCCTTTAAGTTGAAACAAAAGAAATTTCAATCTTTTTTGCCATGAGGTTCTCCGTGATGAAGTGATAATGAAACTCTATCTGTTTGGTTCTTGCATGGAAAATAGGATTTGCTGCTTACGCATGGAACTTAAATTATCTCCAAATATGTGTGGTTTGGAAATCACAAGTCCCAAATTTGTATACAATGCTTTTAATCATATTGTCTCTTGAGTTGCTATGGTCAAAGCTTTGTACTTTGCTTGAGTTGAGAATAAATCAATTGTAGGTTGTTTGTCGCAACTCCATGACACTAGTTTTGAATTCTCCTACCTCAAAAATAAAAAGCGTACCATGTGTCTCACCTCTGGCTATGTTCTTGAAGCCTTGACATAGATGTTCATAAAAGCTCCATGTTGGGTGAACCTAACTTGCAAGCCTTTTTCAACTAGTTCACCTACAGTTTATTAGATTTTAAGTGATAGTGGGTACATAGCGAACCTTACTCAGAATGTTTGTCCTACCATTAGAATCTTTGACATTACGAACCTTCTCCACATTGTGGTTTGTCTCATCCCTTGTTTGAACATCATGTTTGTGCTTTGAACTTTCCAAATCAGATAGAAGAGCAATTTTTCCACCAACATGATTTCAACATCCGGAACTGTAGAGGAGGTACTGGGGTATCCACTTTTATCAAGAGTAGAGAATAAGCACTTCCAGTACGTTGCCTACTCAAGGGGGGTTCTCTTTAGGGAAATATACCCTTTAACATTTATGTGAGCAGGCAGATGTCAATGATTGCACAGAGTTGTAAATACTCCAGAAAATATTATCAACAATTGACCAAAGAAGACCATACAGTTCTTGATTCAAATAAGATGATTACAAGATTGGTCAAAGAGATGCTCAAAAGTTCATGCTCAGAGCTAACGTGACACTCTAGAACTAAATATCCTCAATACAACGGAACCTTCCAATCAGCATAAGGGACTAATTATATGCAGACAAACTCAGAACAATACAAGTGGTGGAGAATTTCCCTAGAGAATAGAGCTTAACATTAACACTATCTCACAGAGATAGACAACCAAGTAACTCTCTTACACGATAGTGCTATTAGCCCGCCACTGGGAAGCCCACGCTCTGTATCCACACCACAGAGTGACTTCCTACAGTAGGCTTGAAGCCGCGAGTGCAAGAGAGGATCTTTGCTCGTACATAATGTGTATCTGAACCAATGTGTCAAATGAACACAAATCCATTGCTTTTATAGGCTTCCATAGGCCAAGAGAGCCTTGCCAATTCTTCACGTCCATTGATCACGCGCCAATTAATTACCCAAAATTGGAGGGGTAGGTCAAATATTCCCTTGATTTGAATTGGATCCACAAAGATAGGCAGTCGTCATGAATGATTGGTGGCTACAGTCCTTCTCTCCATCTCTACTTTTAACAGTTGCACTTTTCTCTTTTTACCTGCAATTTGAGGCCCTTTATTTATGCCCTCTGAGAGATTGGAATGACAGGTGAGGTAGCATCCAAAAAGCCCATGTACTTCTTCATTTTCCATAGTCTCTTGCAACATGGTGGAAGTTCACGCCTTCTGCCTTTTAAGGATTTCTAGTCAACTTCTCCATTGCTACCAAGGAAGAGACCTACTGATGTGCATGCTTCAACCTTGTAAACTCCCCTGGGGTTAGCTCGGTTCCATAAAAAATTGTAACACTCTTCACAAATTGGGCATCCATCTTGTCCTCATTACTGTGACGGCCAAACGATTGTCCAGGTTTCCAACCATAAGGACCACCTGTAAAGGGTCCTTTGCCATACATTGGAGAGCCCATAATCTGAGCCCCCTAAATGGAGGTCCTTTTTCACATGTCTGGACGAAGACCTGCTTGTGGGAGATTTGATGGAAAAGTGGGGGTGGGAGCACGCTGAGGGGGCTGAGGAAGTGATGAGGGCAGGAGGGGTGGTGAGGTGGAAGTGGTGGGGTGGAAGTGGTGGGGTCGAAGCGGTGAGGTGGTGGGATGGGGTGATGAGGTGAGGGAATGGTGGGATGGGGAGGTGAGGGTGGTCGATGGGGGAGAGAGAAAGAGAGAGAGAGAGGGGGGTGAGAGAGAGAGGAGGGTGGTGAGAGAGAGAGAGGGGTGGAGAAAGAGAGAAGGGTGGTGAGAGAGAGACGGGTGGAGAAAGAGAGAGAGAGAGAGAGAGAGAGAGAGAGAGAGAGAGAGAGAGAGAGAGGGTTGGAGAGAGAGAGATAGAGAGAGAGAGAGGGTGAGGTGGTAGAGAGAGAGAGAGAGGGTGAGGTGGTGTGCGGGAGGCGGAGGGGGCGGGGGGACTTGCGGGAGGCAGAGGGGGCGGGGGTGGTGGGGCTTGCGGGAGGCAGAGGGGCGGGGGTGGCGGGGCTTGCAGGAGGCAGAGGGGGCGGGGGTGGCGGGGCTTGCGGGAGGCAGAGGGGGTGGGGGTGGCAGGGCTTGCGGGAGGCAGAGGGGGCGGGGGTGGCGGGGCTTGCGGGAGGCAGAGGGGGCGGGGGTGGCGGGGTTTGCGGGAGGCAGAGGGGGCAGGGGTGGCGGGGGAGCGCGGGGGCAGCAGAGCAGCGGGGTGGCAGGGGAGCACGGGGCAGCGGGAGGGGGCGGGGGTGGCGGGGCTTGAGGGAGGCAGAGGGGGCGCGGGTGGCGGGGTTTGCGGGAGGCAGGGGTGGCGGGGGTGCGCGGGGGCAGCGGGGCAGCGGGGTGGCGGGGGACCGCGGGGCAGCGGTGTCGGGTCGTGAGAGATGCTCGGATGGTGGATCAAGTCATCCGCCTAAATCGTTCGGCACACGCAGGGTGTCTGTAGCAAACTCAGGCTTATGAAAATAAGGGTTCTAATGATAAAATAATTTAAATTACCTATTTCTATGATTGAAAATAAGGTTATTCTCTACAATGTACATAGTTTAAATAGCTATGGTCCGTAAGGACGGGCAGCCTCGTACATAGCAACAGCTTCCTGATATGAGATTGAAACTTCCATAATGGGTTCTTCTACTAAACTTTCAGGTAAGCTAGAGGGTTCTGGTCTGTCTAGAGTTGGCGGAACATTTTCAATATTTTCAATAGTACTGTGCTCAGACTCATGAACTAACTTAGAAGACATCAAGGAAAGTAATGGAAAAACTAATGAAACAATATGATGCTAAACTGTTTGAATAAATGAATTAATAAGCTAATACAAATGTAAAGTCTAGATAATTGGATAAATGTCTAGTCAATTGGATAGTTGATTAAATCGGGAAGATAAGGTTTAAATGGATCTTTAAGCTGCCGCTTCACTTCAATTGTCTTCACTTCAATTAATTGTAATCTTCAATGTTTCTGAAACAAACATTAGGACATTAGTAAATTTACAAAATCAATAAGAACATAAACTTACATTATCATACACATGCATATACTCATGAAAATGATTTAATTCTCATAAACACACACATGCATTATCACATATGCTAACATAAACTCATTCATTTAATGTTTGCTTAACTAATCTTACTTACATTCCTACTTGTACTTGTATTTCATCAAACATATGCTATTATGCTCTCACACATATTAGTTCTCATGAATGTGCAATTACTCATTTATGCTAATACTTAGATGCATTTATGCATATGCATACAATAATTCAATTACTTTTTTAGTTACACACTTCACTCACACCACACTTTAAACAGCACTCACATACACCGCTCATTAATTATCCACTTCAATTATTATTTTTTATTCTATTACCTTAATTTCCTTAATTAAATAAATAATTTAAATTAACCTTAGATTAAGTTTTAATTAATTCAAACCTTAGTATTTAATTTCACATACACTATTAAGGTAAATAATTAAATCAGATTTGAATTTGTAATTAATTAATGTTCAAGTTATAGATTAGTTTCATTAAATAATAATTATTTTATCCTTAAAACTAATGCTAATATTCATTTCCACTCATTTTGAACACTAAAAACCCTTGGAAACCCTTAAAACCCTTCTGAAACCTGTCATTAACCCATTAGAATCTTTTAAGACCCTTTGGATTAACCCAACTGACATAAAATCATAACAACTTATAAAACCCTAGGGTTGGAAACCCATGAATCAAGCATGTATAAATATAAAATACTCATTAATTGAGTACTTAGGGTAAACCCTAATATGCACATATGTCCTGCTTCATCCTTCATACCTGATAACATTTTCAAAATAGTTAATCCAATTAGCACAACTGATCAACAGTGAAAAAGAGGTTTAGAATTCACCAATTAAGTTGCTTTTATTTCCTCTGGTTATCAACTGGAAGATGCAAATCTTCCCGACATCCACCGCCACCAAACCTGCACATCGTCCTCGATGGGCCAACTTGCAGATTAAGGGAAGCGGCATTTTCAATGATTATCCTGAAATTAAATCATAGAAAAGCATCAATTCTTTTTATAAACATATTTTAAATTATCAAATTTTTAATCTTTTCAACATGCACATGAAGTTTATTTCAATTACATCTGGCAATGAAAACATATTAAAGTATAAAGGTAAACTAGTAACCTGTTCAGTCAACAAACATTAATTTACATTTCATCCATTTATAAACTATGTAAAGATTTATAAAACAGAATTCATTTTCATTCATTCAAATGCAGGTTTCGTCATATATATGCATTCACATATGAACAATCAAGCATGCCAAAGAAATCTACTAAATCTACTTGGACAGACAGCCGCCTTGTATGTCCAATTTTAATTGCTAGATGTGTTTTTTCACAACTAGTTCTCTTCATATAAATATGATGTAAATTTCATATTGATAATAAATGTAAATACCTTTTTGGGGTGAAAGAAGGTATAACTTCCATGTCAATATTCTTTTTTTTTTTTTTTGCTACTTTTTTGTTTTAAAGGGGAACGGCTTAACCCCTTAATCCGAGCTAAGGATCTAGCTGCATGGACAAGAAAGATCTAGGTTTTCACAGACATGTATCATGCAACAATATGCTCCTACATATATGCAACTACTTTCGTTATCTAAATGAACTACAAATCCTTCTATTTTTAACAAATCTCACTTAATCTATAAATGTAGAAATATAAATTATGTTTATTTCCCTAATATGGTTAAATAGAGTCCTTTATAAATTAATATTCTTCATTCCAGATTTTATCAATTAGTTTTATATGAATGAAAATAAAATACATAAATCAAAATTGTATAACAAAGAAAAATACGACCTAAAATCAACTTCATCTTCAATCTGCTTCATCTTTATGCATCTTAATTTGTTCTTCAAAGACCTGTTAAACTCAACCAGCAACAGCTAGACACGCAAAATTATTAAATTTCATATTCAAATCTTCTCTTGGTTTTCCTGCAAAAGAAATCCACACTAAAGAAATTCATTCATACATAATTAATCATGCTCATCATCAACTGTAAGTACTCATAAAGTAGAAGCTACAAAACAAGTGATCTTCATGATCATTTATTTTGCAAATAGAAATTCATATATTCTATCAAATTCATCTTCATCATGTCACAAATTTCATCATAAAAAATTCATAGTAGTTATAATTGTCATAAATAATGCATTCTTAATTTTAAGAATAGGTTTTTCAACCTATGTAACAAAGTTCATAAATTTTAGAAAAAATCATAATGTTCATAGTATTTTTAAATTGTATCCTTATAAATGAGCATCATATTTTGATATCAATGAAAAAAATCATATCTGGATTATGAAAGTTTCTCTTACTCATCATATGGTATGACAATAAAATCATCATCTGATTGTATCATGTTCTTCATATTAATCATAATCATATTTATATCATGTATATTTCTTCCTTCTAAAAGTATACCATCATAATTACTATAAACAAAATCATTTTGTTCAAAATATTTATCATTTCATTATAATAATGTTCTTCATAATTGTTCATCATAATAGATTTCTTCCTTTTTATGATAGGAAAAAAAATCATAAGTTCTTCATAAATTTAGGAAATGACAAGCATATTAATCATTGCAAGCCTAATTTCAAAACATGTTTTTGTTTAATCTGAACAAACTTTGTGTTTTCATATTTTAGAATTCTTTTGATTAAACAAATCATAATGTAAACTTAATCATAAGCTTTTAACTAGCTTTTCAAGCATTAAACTTCATAAAACTAAACATTTTAGGTATATGTTTCTCAATCTTTAGGGAAACAGACAAATATGCAGCATTTAGGGAAACAGACAAATATGCAGCAAGCAATATCAAAATTTAAAACGTTTTAACTTCAATAAACAATTTCATCATAACAAAACTATTCTCTAAAATTGTTCTTCTTTATCTTAACTTTAGATGAGTTGTTGGTATCATTTTCAATCTTCCATATGGCTTCTTGTATCCATTTTCCTATATTCTTGTCATATTCTAATTGAATTTGAATATTTTCATCTTCAGATGTTTGTACTCTTCTTTCATCATATTTCTCTTGGCCACAACCATTGTCATTTTCTATGGCTTTAGGTTCTGTTTTATCCACATAAATGTCTTCATTTCCATTAATGGATTGTTCAGTTTCATCATCTTTTATCCTGACATCTTCTTCTTTCTTAAACTTTTTCAATGTATCTTGATCCTTAGATATAGTTTGCATATCAATGTTACTCATAGATTTAGGTTTAAGACGGTTTTGATCATTGTCCAAACATTCACATTTAGGCACAATCTTGGTGTTCATAGAATGTAATTGACATACATTGCTTTTCTCCTTATGACTCTTAGGTTTCCATTGTTTTTGAAGTTTGGTTTTAGGACTAAATTTTTCTTGGTCAAAATAGTCTATCATTCCTCCTCTACCTAAGTTTAATCTCAATGGTAGATGCGTTTGATAATCACATATTTTCTGTTCACTTTCTAATACCAATTGTTGGCTACATGCTTTCTCATAGGCCATACAATTCCCATAAGTATGACCTAGTTGGTCACACCAGAAGCATCTTATAGTTCTCTTCGGTCTTTGATATAAAGCCTTAAGATCAGCTTTTCTACGATCGGGTAAAGGATTTTGGTCAATAGAATACATAGATCTACTTTGAACTCGGACTTGATATCTATCTTTGCATTCACATGTAGCACTTTCGTGTATTTGATTGTTTAACCTTTCAATGTTCTCCTTTAAACTTGCAATTTCATGACCAATCGTCTTAAATGATGAAATTTCTTTTACATGATTTGCTATTGTTTCCATATTTTCATTCAAATTTGAGAGTTCATAATGAAGAATTCCTTCTAAATTCCTAAACTCGTGATCAAATTGAGTATCTATTGACTTAAGATTTGCATTAAAATCAGATACTACTGTAGTTAAGATTGAAAAAAACGAGTTTAAGGACTCAAACTTGGAATTAAGCTTTAAATCTATAGATGAAATTAGTCGTGCTTCCATATCATGCAGAAGATTCTCTCCATTAGATGTCGTTTTCATTTAGTTATGTGCAAGCAAAAAGAATCCAAATATAAATTCCTAGAATCTAAATCGAAGAAGAGGCTTAAAGAGTGACTTGTGTATAAGTTTATACTATGCCAATATGCTTCAAGTAAAGCTATGATTAACGCTTAACCTATGATTAACAAACAGTTGCCTTTAACCTATACCAATAATTTAACCTTAAATAAAATTTTGCACCCAAGAATGTAAGGGTAAAGAAATTATACCAACTGCTCGAAGGTGAGGCTCAAAACAGTGCTTTCTGTGAAATTCAATACATTTATTAATTTGAATCAAAGCCTAAATACATAGTTTGTTAAAAATGGGTGCAAACGTTTTGTGCTTCAATTGTTGATGAAAGGGGTGGCGCGAGGAGGTTCTCCTTCTTGCCAATCTTCGTGGAGGCGCTCAGGTCACCAGACCAGCCCTCAACACCAAGAAGATTGCAAGTTCACGTAAATGCCATAGCTTCCAGGGATGAAGACGCAGCTACACTGATGTAAAATCGTATGAATGTATATGCAATGCAAAATTTAAAATTTATACCTGAGCTGCAAGGCCGTTTGTTTCACGTCGGGTTCACCAATGTCGGGTCGTGAGAGATGCTCGGATGGTGGATCAAGTCATCCACCTAAATCCTTCGGCACACGCAGGGTGTCTGTAGCAAACTCATGCTTATGAAAATAAGGGTTCTAATGATAAAATAATTTAAATTACCTATTTCTATGATTGAAAATAAGGTTATTCTCTACAATGTACATAGTTTAAATAGCTATGGTCCGTAAGGACGGGCAGCCTCGTACATAGCAATAGCTTCCTGATATGAGATTGAAACTTCCATAATGGGTTCTTCTACTAAACTTTCAGGTAAGCTAGAGGGTTCTGGTCTGTCTAGAGTTGGCGGAACATTTTCAATATTTTCAATAGTACTGTGCTCAGACTCATGAACTAACTTAGAAGACATCAAGGAAAGTAATGGAAAAACTAATGAAACAATATGATGCTAAACTGTTTGAATAAATGAATTAATAAGCTAATACAAATGTAAAGTCTAGATAATTGGATAAATGTCTAGTCAATTGGATAGTTGATTAAATCGGGAAGATAAGGTTTAAATGGATCTTTAAGCTGCCGCTTCACTTCAATTGTCTTCACTTCAATTAATTGTAATCTTCAATGTTTCTGAAACAAACATTAGGACATTAGTAAATTTACAAAATCAATAAGAACATAAACTTACATTATCATACACATGCATATACTCATGCAAATGATTTAATTCTCATAAACACACACATGCATTATCACATATGCTAACATAAACTCATTCATTTAATGTTTGCTTAACTAATCTTACTTACATTCCTACTTGTACTTGTATTTCATCAAACATATGCTATTATGCTCTCACACATATTAGTTCTCATGAATGTGCAATTACTCATTTATGCTAATACTTAGATGCATTTATGCATATGCATACAATAATTCAATTACTTACCTATGCATTAAATCATATGTTAACACTCACACATATGCACATGCTAACACTACCTCACTCATAAACATGCATTCATGCACACTCATGCTCATACACACATCACTCACATGTATGTTCTCATGCACACATGCACATGCTAACATTTAATTTAGGCATACCAACATGTTCTTAAGCACTTAATCCTATGCGAATGAACACAATAATGCACACATTAACCTATGCTCATTCATTCATTTTCAAACATATATTTATTCCCATGCATATGTACATATATGCATACTAACCATAGCATTAACTATTATATATAGACACACACACTAACATATTAACCACAAAATCTAACAAATGCTTATACATTCTTTCTCTCTCTCTCTCTTTCTAATTCTCTCTCTCTCTCTCTTTCTAATTCTCTCTCTCTCTCTCTCTCTGTCTCTCTCTCTCTCTCTCTCTCTCTCTCTCTCTCTCTCTCTCTCTCTCTCTCTCTCTCTCTCTCTCTCTCTCTCTCTCTCTCTCTCTCTCTCTCTCTCTCTCTCTCTCTCTCTCTCTCTCTCTCTCTCTCTCTCTCTCTGCGTGCTGCCGCGCGCAGCGCCGTGGAGGGAGGGAGAGAATAATTTCTCTCTTTCTCACTCATCGCCACGTGGAAGGAGCACCGGCCTTCCTTCTCTGATCTCTCTCTCTCTCTGCGCGCTGTGTCGCGCAGCGCCAGGAAGCGAGGCTCTCTTCTCCTCCACCTTCTGCTACGTGGCCCAAGTACGACTCTGTCTCCAGGCTTATGTCTGCGCACAAACAGCCAACGGGAGTTGTCCGATTCTCTGTCTCTGACTCATCACTCTCTTCCTACGAACGCAACGGCCAACAATTTCTCTCTCTGTCTACCACCTTCAGGTGCAGAGACATCTACAGGCGCCCAAGTTTTTCTTCGTGCCAACATCAGAAGTTCCTCGATTCTCTCCGTTACCATCTGATGCACCGACAGCAACATACCAGCTCTTCCTTTCTCTATAGTAACTCTCTCTTTTTTCCCTCTGTGCACGCTCTGAGCGCTATGCCAGGAAAGGATCGTTCTCTCTCTAGCTTCTCTCTGTTAAAGTCCATTATCATCCATCATCTTCTCTTCCTACAGACGTGCGTCAAAATAGCTAGGAAAATACTCTCTCTCTAAATGCACAAACAATGGAGGTGAAGGAATGAAGCAAGGAGAAGAAGAGTAAAATTACCTGAAACAAACATTAGGAATTCATCATGAAAGCATACATATATATACTCACACAGATTATGAGCTTACCATTCTTTTGGTTTTTACTTTAATTTCTCATCCACTCTTTAACCACATTCATCCACCATACTTTAAATGACTTTTCTCTCACAACCATACTTTAAAGTCCCCTCATACTCACCACTCTTTGTACACATCTTTTTTACACTTTAACTGCATAACTTATCTACTTCACCCTTTTAACTTACACTCACAACTACCACACTTTCAAACTACTTACTTTATCCACTTTAGTTACACACTTCACTCACACCACACTTTAAACAGCACTCACATACACCGCTCATTAATTATCCACTTCAATTATTATTTTTTATTCTATTACCTTAATTTCCTTAATTAAATAAATAATTTAAATTAACCTTAGATTAAGTTTTAATTAATTCAAACCTTAGTATTTAATTTCACATACACTATTAAGGTAAATAATTAAATCAGATTTGAATTTGTAATTAATTAATGTTCAAGTTATAGATTAGTTTCATTAAATAATAATTATTTTATCCTTAAAACTAATGCTAATATTCATTTCCACTCATTTTGAACACTAAAAACCCTTGGAAACCCTTAAAACCCTTCTGAAACCTGTCATTAACCCATTAGAATCTTTTAAGACCCTTTGGATTAACCCAACTGACATAAAATCATAACAACTTATAAAACCCTAGGGTTGGAAACCCATGAATCAAGCATGTATAGATATAAAATACTCATTAATTGAGTACTTAGGGTAAACCCTAATATGCACATATGTCCTGCTTCATCCTTCATACCTGATAACATTTTCAAAATAGTTAATCCAATTAGCACAACTGATCAACAGTGAAAAAGAGGTTTAGAATTCACCAATTAAGTTGCTTTTATTTCCTCTGGTTATCAATTGGAAGATGCAAATCTTCCCGATAGCGGGAGGGTGGAGGGGGTGCGGAGGCCAGCGGGGCAGGGGTGGCGGAGGAGCGCGGGGCAGAGGTGGAGGGGGTGGCGAGGGAGCGCGGGGGCAGCGGATGCATAGTCTTTGGTAAGTCTAGAGGCCAAGCAGAAATTGAAGGAGCTTATGAAAAGATGGCTACTTCTCTAAGGGGCCAACCAACAAGTTTGCAAGAAGACACTCATAAGGTAGACATTGAGCAGATCTTGAAAGGTATTCATCACAAGGTTAGTTTGTACGAACTTATCAAAATGGATTAAAAAATAAGAAGTGACTTACTGAAGATTATACACTCTGCTCACTTGGTCCAATCACCTAGTATAGATGGTTTTATGGTTGATTTTCCCCCTGCACCCTTAGCAGACTACCAAAGCTCAAGATTATCTGTTGGTATAAAGGATGAAGCTCTCACAGGTGTGATCATAGATGGAGGCTCTGGTATCAATTTGATGCCAGATTTTACAATGAAGAAACTGAAATTGAACCCCACCAAGTTGGCACCATTCACGGTTACATTAGCAGATCAGCATCGGGTTGCGCCACTTGGCATTATTGAAAAGGTACTGATGGTAGTACAGGGCTGCCACTTTGTTCTAGATTTTGTTGTTATTGCACTTCCACAGGAGACTTCTTACCCTTTACTCCTGGGGAGACCTTGGCTGAGACAAGCAAAAGCTTTGCAAGATTGGGGGAAAATCAAACTATGGATTTCAACAAGCACCAATAACCAACTACAACTACATTTGGAAGAAGGATTCGACTCAGGAAAAACTACTAGATATACTGTGGACACTCAAGTAATGCCCTCTCTACCCCAAGAAGATGATACATTGTTAAATTGGATGATGGGAAGTGCAGAGTGTTGCACAGTGGAGATCAATGAAATTGAGGAAGAAGTTGCAGATAAGGTAATTACAGGAAAGGGCAATGAAGATCACAAGGTGTTGGAGAATGAGCAATTGCAGGAAAATACAAGCTTTGAAGGGGCAACCAATATAAAATTATCGGAGGTGGAAGGTTATGAACCTAAGAGTAGAGAAGATCTTCCTTTTGCAGATATACCTCAACGATGGATAGAAGAACATGTTGCAGAATACAAATTAAAATCCACTCCTGCATATAGTGGAGATGATTTCTCAAACAAGACCAGTCCTGAAACATTGGTTCAAGAAGTAAATTTAGGGGATGAAGAGAACCCTCAAGTAGTCCACTTAGCATCCTGGTTGTGGCATTATCCTTCTTTACTGCAGAAAGTAACTTCTTTGCTTTTTGCCTATAAAAGTGTCTTTGCATGGTCCTAAAAAGATCTAACAGGGATACCAGAAGAGCTTGGGTTACATCGGATACCCTTAGTTGAGGGAGCCGCGCCTGCAAGAAGTAGACCATATTGACTCAATCCGAAATATGCAGAGGCAGTAAAAGCAGAAATTACAAAACTAGAAGAAGCAGGTATAATTGTTCCAGTAGAACATTCCAGGTGGCTTTCTTCTATGGTTATTGTGCCCAAGAAAAGTATTGGAAAAATGAGAGTCTGTGTTGATTTTCGTGCCTTGAATAAGGTGACTGTTCAAGATGGATTCCCTCAGCCCTTCACCGAGCAAGTACTTGAGGAAGTAGCTGGTCACACTTTGTATAGTTTTTTGGACGGTTTTAGTGGCTACAATCAGATAGTGATCCATCCTGATGAGAGGGACAAAACAGCCTTTGTAACTCCATGGGGCACTTATGTCTATACCTGCATGGCTTTTGGTTTGAAGAATGTGCCACCTTCGTTTAATAGAACAATGTATCTAATATTGGGCAAGTGGTTAACAACCTTTCTTCGCATTTTCATGAATGACTTTTCAGTATTTTCAGGTACAGATAGAAGAGCGGCACTTCAAGATTTCCATGATCATTTGGAAAATCTAAAAGAAATTTTTTAGCAATGTCTCAAAACAAGTTTGAAATTGAATCCTGATAAATTTCACTTTTTGGTCACCAAGGGTACTCTTCTTGGTCACATAGTATCTGCTGAAGGTATAACCGTTGACCCTGCAAAGGTTACGGCTATTCTTTCTATGCCAATTCCACAAAGCCCAAAGGAAGTGCAAAGTTTCTTGGGCCATGCAGGATATCACAGAAGATTCATTCGGATGTATTCAGAAATTGCTAAGCCCTTGTCAAGGCTTACTAGTAAAAAGGTCCCTTTCTCATGGAGTGCAGAAGCTGATAAAGCATTTTGTGAACTAAAATTGAGGCTATGTACTGCTCCACTTTTAAGTGTTCCTAATTGGTCATTAGAATTTCATGTGCATACAGATGCTAGTCTTCATGCTGTTGGTGCAGTTCTAGCTCAACCATCGTTGCACAAGGTTGATAGACCTATCTCCTATGCCAGCAGACTACTCAACCAAGCTAAAAGGAATTACACTACAATAGAAAGAGAAGGTTTGGCTATTGTATTTGCACTTTAGAAGTTCCGACATTATCTCCTTGTTGTATATTTTATAGTTATATCTGATCATCAGCCCTTGAAGTACTTGATAAACAAGCCTAGAGTAGTTGGAAGGATTTGGAGATGGTTACTCCTATTTCAAGAATTTAATTTTGATATTCATATTAAGCTAGGAAAGGAGCACTACATGGCAAATCAAGTGTCCAGGACTGCAATGAGCGAAAAAGCAACAGGTATTAATGATGAACTGGTGGATAGCAATCTTTTCCTAATAGCAATTCAGAATGATTGGTATGATGGAATTCTCCATGTTCTCACTACTGGAAAGATCCTAGAACATTTGACACCTGGAGAAAAGAGAAGATTGCTCTTGAAAACCAAACCATATTCTCTTATAAATGGAAATTTATATAAATATTGTCAGGATGATATCTTGAGAAGGTGTGTCTATCGAGAGGAGGTAAATCTTTTGCTAGAGGCTGCACACAGTGAAGGACATCTAAAGGGGGAAGAATTGGCTCATAGAATCATCCACAAAGGTCTATGGTGGCCTCATATTTACAAGGATGCAATCAAGTTTGCTAAAGAATGCCACATCTGCCAGAGGTGTGCTCCTACGCCAACCAGATTGAATTTCCAACCATTAGTCATATCCACAGGATGGTTCCCATTTGAACGATGGGGTCTTGATTTCATAGGACCAATTAGTCCAACTGGTCAACCTGGGGGTAAAAAATATATATTGATGGCCACATGTTATGCCACTAAATGGATAGAGGCTAAAGCTACTGTGGACTGCACGGCTCTAACAGTAGCTAAGTTCTTGTATAAACGTATTTTCTCAAGATTTGGTTGCCCACTCGAAATCACTAGTGATAGAGGCACACATTTTATAAGTCAATTGCCCTAGTTTATATTTGACAGGTACAAAATCTTCCATAAAAAATCTTGTGCCTACTATCCAAGGGCAAATGGCCAAGTAGAGAGTTCCAATAAGATTTTGATTGGATTGCTTCGCAAATTATCTTTTGATCATCAAAGCTCCTCGCCACAAGCACTGATCGGTGCAATTTAGGCTTTCAGAACCACGAAGAGGGGAACCACAGGCGAGACTCCATTCCGCCTAGTATATGGAAAAGAAGCATTGGCGCTGTTTGAGTTCATTATCAGAAAGGAAAGAGGAATCAAAACCATTGGAATTGAACCCCCCATTCAGATATTGGTGGCATTAGAAGAGTACAGAGAAGGGGCAATGCAGAAACTTCTGGTAACACAAGAAGAGCGCAAGAGATTGCATGATAGGTATCTAAGATCCAATGAAGTTCAGGAAGGGTCCATGGTTTTAGTGCATTAAGTCCCAGCAATTTCAACTAAATTGGCACCCAAATGGATAGGACCTTATAAGGTGATCAAGGTATTACCACATGGCGCAGTGTATCTGGAGGATTTGCAGGGTATAAGGATTCTCCTGGTTAATATCTCCACGATGAAGAAGTATCTAAACTAAGTCAACTTGGAAGAATTTTAACCACTGTACATACCACGTATCATTCGAGTATTTGTAGTATTTCATCATTTGAGTATTTGCAGTTATTTCGTCATTCAAGTATCTGCAGTTATTTCATTCAATAAGAAGACTGCACCGGGACGGTGCAAAGACTTGATGTGGGGGTCTGTAGTGCCGACATACACCATCCCCTCCCTTTTTCACACTAACCCTATTTGGGTTCAAGAAGTAGAGCATGGTTAAGCACCGACTTGGTAGAGTTGATGAACATCAGGTGGCCATGGCTCAACAGTTAATATGGGAGCTTGTCTTCTCATAGGTATCGGGTTCAAATCTGTGGCCCTGTGCGGGTCAACCACATCCTGACCATTATCCAATACCCATGTTAGAGTGCTTTATTCTTGGTAGCCCGCCATCCTCTCCTTTCCTTATCTCTCTTTCCTTTTTCCTTCTCTCTCTCGCTCTCCCTCCCTATCCGCCCCGCATCCCCTCTGTCTACTCCTCCTCGGTTCCCACCAGCCCCACCTCCACTCCCCTCCTTAGTCCACTATCCCGCACAAACTCTCTCTCTCTCTCTCTCTCTCTCTCTCTCTCTCTCTCTCTCTCTCTTTCTCTCTCTCTCTCTCTTCCTCCCGTTCTCTCTCTCTCTCTCTCTCTCTCTCTCTCTCTCTCTCTCTCTCTCTCTCTCTCTCTCTCTCTCTCTCTCTCTCTCTCTCTCTCTCTCTCTCTCTCTATCTCTCTCTCTCTCTCCTCTCTCTCTCTCTCTCTCTCTCTCTCTCTCTCTCTCTCTCTCTCTCTCTCTCTCTCTCTCTCTCTCTCTCTCTCTCTCTCTCTCTCTCTCTCTCTCTCTCTCTCTCTCTTTCTCTCTCTCTCTCTCTTCCTCCCGCTCTCTCTCTCTCTCTCTCTCTCTCTCTCTCTCTCTCTCTCTCTCTCTCTCTCTCTCTCTCTCTCTCTCTCTCTCTCTCTCTCTCTCTCTCTCTCTCTCTTTCTTTCTCCCTCTCTCTCTCCCCCTCTCTCTCCCCCCTCCCTTCTCTCTCCTCCCCCCCCCCACCTTTTCCACCGCTGACCCCCTCCCGCTGCCCCGCGCTCCCCCGCCACCCCGCTGCCCCACTGCCCCCCGCGCTCCCCCGCCACCCCCGCCACCTCTACCCCCGCCCTCCCCCCCGCCAACCCCGCCCCGCTGGCCTCCGCACCCCCCGCACCCTCCCGTTGCCCCGTGCTCCCCTGCCACCCCGTTGCCCCGCTGCCCCCGCGCTCCCCCGCCACCCCTGCCACCTCTGCCCCCACGCTCCCCCGCCCCCTCTGCCTCCCGCAAGCCCCGCCCCCTCCCGCTTCCCCGCGCTCCCCTGCCACCCCGCTGCTCCGCTGCCCCCCGTGCTCTTCCGCCACCCCCGCCCCCTCTGCCTCCCGCAAATCCCGCCACCCCCGCCCCCTCTGCCTCCCGCAAGCCTTGCCACCCCCGCCCCCTCTACCTCCCGCAAGCCCTGCCACCCCCGCCCCCTCTGCCTCCCGCAAGCCCCGCCACCCCCGCCCCCTCTACCTCCCCCAAGCCCCGCCACCCCCACCCCCTCTGCCTCCCGCAAGCCCGGCCACCCCCGCCCCCTCTGCCTCCCGCAAGCCCCACCACCCCTGGCCCGTCTGCCTCCTGCAAGCCCCCCCACCCCCGCCCCCTCCGCCTCCCGCAAACCGCCTCACCCTCTCTCTCTCTCCACCCCTCTCTCTCTCTCTCTCTCTCTCTCTCTCTCTCTCTTTCTCCACCCCTCTCTCTCTCTCACCACCCTTCTCTCTTTCTCCAACCCTCTCTCTCTCTCACCACCCTTCTCTCTCTCTCACCCCCCTCTCTCTCTCTTTCCCTCTCCCCCATCGGCCACCCTCACCTCCCCATCCCACCGTTCCCTCACCTCACCACCCCATCCCACCACCTCACCACTTCGACCCCACCACTTCCACCCCACCACTTCCACCTCACCACCCCTTCTACCCTCATCACTTCCTCAGCCCCCTCAGCGTGCTCCCACCCCCAGTTTTCCATCAAATCTTCCACAAGCAGGTCTTCGTCCAGACATGTGAAAAAGGACCTCCATTTAGGGGGCCTCAAATTATGGGCTCTCCAATGTATGGCAAAGGACCCTTTATAGGTGGACCTTATGGTTGGAAACCTCGACAATCTTTTGGCCGTCACAATAATGAGGACAAGACGGATGCCCAATTTGTGAAGAGTGTTACAATTTTTGATGGAACCGAGTTAACCCCAGGGGAGTTTACAAGGTTGAAGCATGCACATCAATAGGTCTCTTCCTTCGTATCAATGGAGAAGTTGACTAGAACTCTTTAAAAGGCTGAAGGCGTGAACTTGTGTCAAAACCGATTAGTCAAGGAATCCATTTTTCTCCTCGATTATGCTGCTACGCAAATGAGATGATAGTTACATATCCGTTGGATGGATGCCAGCAATGGTACCACACATCTTGAAAGAGGAACGTCAACACTTGTTCATCACATGATTCAGCGGTGAGAAGTCATATTCTTATTGAGTCTTTATTTAAATGCCGTCTCTTGAAAATGCTCAAGGTAACCGGATCCATTCATCTTCACATGAAAGTCCTTTTTTTACAGCCCTCAATTTCTTAACTCCTTTGATGACCCCAAGCATGCTTTGGGAATTCTGAAAACATCTAGGTGCAAACCATCGAAGAAGACTTAATAAAACTGTGATGAGTTCAAAGAAAGCTACGTTGAGAGGATATAGTTATTGTTAGGAACTTTGTAATATTTTGAGACTTAAGAATAACAATTGAGTAAATGTATGAGAATAGTGGATATGTATTTGTTTCAATTGACTTATGCATTATAAAAAATGGTTTGTGATGAGACAAAAAGTGCTTTGACTCTCTCGAGCTAATCCGTTCATGATTTCCTATCCTCTTTAAGTCCCTGTCGTGTTCACATTGAGTTTGCCACAAAGAAACCCGTGTGTGCCATATTAGGAGCAGTTGACTTGAACCATCAACCTGGCCTTTTCATGCATGTGTGCAATATTAAAGTTAAGGTCTTTTTATTGGCACCTTGCATGCAACCCTAAGCATGCAATGTCCCAATGACAAGCGTGAAGCTGATGTGAAACACTTAGGGGATTTATAAGCTGAATTTTAACTTTGACTTTAGATTAGAGTAAGATGGGTGATGAAACCTTAGGAAGAGGGACATGAGGTGACTTTCACACAAGAACCATTAATGCCTTGTTATAACTTATGTCCATGATCCAAAACACCATGGTAAATAAAGACCGCTTAGTACAGAAATCAAAAGCAATTCTTAAAGAACGTGGAATTTTTAATGGTCAAAATGTATCAATATTTTTACATGCTTATGGGCTTAAAATGGATTTCTATGGAATACTAGTAACTTTGAAGTTATTTAAATTTATGAGAGTAGTTACACTGGGAATTAAACCTATATTTACTACACTTCAAGAGCAAGGAAAAACTTGGGATGAGCTTAAAAAGTTCTTGAACAAGGAATATTTCCTAGAAGACTTGACTACACCCACACATCCGTCATTTAAAGAATGGGTAGCTTTCCCTAATAAGTGACTTGTACTAACATAATTGCTATGTGAAATTGAAGAAATTTTTAGTCAATTATATGAAGCATATCAAAATGCATTAGCTCTCAACAAAGTTGAGCTTTTTCTTTAGAGTGCTCATCTAGCATTGGCCTTAGAGCCACTTAATTTTTTGAGCATCAGATTGAAACAATAGCATTGACTACTAAATGGAACAAGGTACTAGAAGCTCTTTTAATACTTATGAAACATGAATGATGGAAATCTCGAATTTCTCAAGAAACAATTGAGGTAGTCAAGAAACCCCAAGAGGTTAAAAATAACTTACATTCCACATTAGTGAGATCCAACGTGGTAAAGCAAAAACAAGAACCTAAAAGAGATTTTATTAATAGAGAATAGATTGGAGCATGATAACAAGGTTTGTGAATCCTTCCATGAAGATAGAGCTAAAAATCTTGTGCAATGGATTGATGGAAGGACTTCCTCTACTAACAAAGGGACGCCAATACCTACCAATTTCAGTAAAGGAGGAATGAGAATATATTTTGACTCTTGTTCTAGCCAAATTTTCTATGATACATCTAGCTTCTTATTTAAATTTGCTAAAAGGCAAGATGGTGAATTCTAAATTTTATAGGATAATGCTTTGACTTCTCTAAAGAACCCAAAATTATCTGTAGAATCGTTGACTAAGGTTGGTCATGCGATTCGATCACAAAGAAATCGGGATTCCCCTTTTGATACATTTATTGTATATGCATATGAGGCTAATGTTGAAGAAAACTAAAAATGACAAGATAGGAATCAGTGTTCAAATAAGCGCAGAAAAGACAAAGTGAAAAAGATGTAAGAATTGAGGATCAAAGTGATATAGAAACTAGTCAGGTTGAAAGGAATGAGCCCAAAAATGATCCTCCTTACAATATAGTTTTAACTTTGGGGAAGAAAAGGGACTCAAAGAAAGTGCTTGATGACAATATAATTAAGAGAAATGATTCTATTCCACTAGGAGATTTATTAGAAATTGATAAGTGTGAGTTTCTTAATGAAATACTTGATACTCTTAAGAAAAAGAGGCAATAATTTGAAGAAACAGTTCCAATGGTCCAAAACATTCAAAGATAAGTAAAGTGCAAAGAATTTAGAAGATCCTAAAGTACTTCGCAATGATGAGCAAGATTGAAATGTACCAGAAAGTTATTCTTCAAATAATCTTCGGGCTAGAGGGACAAGAGAAACTATGGTGAAACTTGGTGGAAAAGGAACACCTTATGTTGTTGGTATTGACTCTGGATTGGAAATAAATGTGATTTATAAAGATCTCTATGATCACGAGAAGTGGCCCATTGATCAAGAGCATGGATGGAGAATGAAATCTGTCAATAACCTAAGTTGAGCTTTACATGAAGCATATGCTCATTAGCAATTTTCGATAGGTTTATTCCCAAAGACTTTGCTGATCATGTGACTTATTCCGTGGGAGATCTCTACTCTATGTAGAACGAATTTGAATGGAAATTAGGAATTATAGACATTATGACCATGAAGAACCCATTGGGATTAGTGCGTATGTGTACTCTACTAGAAGGAGCTACCAACTCTATGGCACACCTGATGAATGCAATGCATAATGTGTTGCATGAGTTTGTTCCACGACTAACTATGCCATTCCTTGATGATGTGCAAATAAAAGGGTGTGAAGTGCATATGAAACATGACCAACTTGATGATGAAGGATGTAAAACATTTGTGAGAGATCGCATATTAGATTGCATGAAGATTCTAGAATGGTTTGAAGAAGTTCATTTCACCCTTTCTCGTGAAAAATCAATATTTGTTGTTAATGAGGTATTAATAGTTCATCACATGTGTGGTCATTATGGAAACAAACCATATCCTGCAAAGATAGATGTAATTTATCAACTATCTGATGTATGCCATAATGTGAGTGAAGTTAGATGCTTTCTTGGAGCATGTGTATTTTATCATACTTGGATTCCACATTTTGCTCATTTGGGAAATCATCTCTATCAACCTTTGAGAAAAAAGAACAAGCTCCTTTGGATTGAAAAACATACTAAAGCTATGAAATCATTGAGAAATATTCTTACTCATGCTCCTATTTTAAAGAGGTAGATTTAACTAGCAGAAAGCCTATAATTTTAATAGTTGATATGATTACACTTGGTATATGATGAGCAATAGGAAAATATGATAAGAAGGGATTAGATATGCACTAAGATTAGGAGCAGAAATTTTACATGAGAGACAAAAGAATTACCCACAAATGAAGAGACAATTACATGGAAATGAACGAGTAGGAGCCATGAAAGAGATTTTCTAGGTCTTGCACTAAACGCATTTGAATTTCACTGTTTTATTTTGAGTATATAAAATCTTGATATGGATGCACACAGCTCATTCAATGTAATTAGAGTAATATAAATATGGGTGGAAAATCTTTTTGTACAATATGTCATGGTGTTCATCCTCTTTGCATCCTTTGCGGATCATGAGAACGTCCCGTACATGGGATTATTCTGAGTCCTATTTTATACAAAATCCATCGATTATACAAGTACAAATACTTTCACATGATTACAAATGTTTTTCAATCAAATGTTTTTCTTTGACAATTGATGAAGCTTGATGTGCATAGGTTTTTATGCTCCTCTCTCTGTCCCTAGTCATATATTTTTTAATGCTGGATTAACTTATTTCTGGACTGAATGTGGTATTGGTTTCTGGTCATGTATGTAGGCATTACGGGAATAAGACATATCCTCCGAAAGCTAATGCAGATTTCCTAATGAACATAAAGATATGATATGAGTGAAGTTAGAAAACTCATTCGATCATGTGTATTCTATTGGAATTGGTTTCG